>JAWPHD010000645.1:0-135000 GCA_037043455.1 Cyrtodaria siliqua | reverse complement strand
CCATCCATCCATCTATCTATAGATCTATCTATCTGTACACTATACTGCTGTGCTGTGCTGTGCTGTGGACAAGTGATGTGATGTGATGTGATGTGGTGATGTGATGTGATGGTGTGATGTGATGTGAAGTGAAGTGAAGTGATGTGATGTGACGTGGTGATGTGATGGTGATGGTGATGGTGTGATGTGATGTGAATGTGGTGATGTGATGTGGTGATGTGATGATGTGAAGTGAAGTGATGTGATGTGATGTGATGCGGTGATGTGATGGTGTGATGTGATGTGAATGTGGTGATGTGATGTGGTGATGTGATGTGATGGTGATGTGAAGATGACGTCATGAAGATGACGTTACGTTTTGGCGTAAAACTCTAACCATATTAGGTTAGGAAGATTTAGGATTTCAATAATCCAGCTTAGTAATCCACTACAATTACAAGTAAGCTTATTTACCAACAATGCAGTTTCTTTGGAAGCAGAAATGATAAATCAAAGATAATGTACTGTTATTCAAGAAATCAATACATTTCCATTTAAGGGCACGCATTTTGACACTTGAATTAGGTAATATTATATAAACAGTAAATTTGATACAATGATAAGATAAAACAATCATATAAGACAAAAATTTAAAAGTTTCAAACATTTTCTTTAACAAGTATAGAAGATATTCAAGTTTAGCGGTTGATATGTTGTGGCAGTTCTGTGCATTTTCAAGTCGGCTTCATGCGTTATGCCAATTTGCTAAAAATAGTCCGCGGATAACACCAAGTAAAGTCATTTTATGTTCGTCAATATTGTTACTTTGTTTGGTAAAGTTTTGAGTCTTATGTCAAAAAAAATAATTCAGTTAAACGACCCTCATCTTGATCTGTGAAAAGCTTGATAGACAGAGCTTGTTCTTACTAGAGTGGATTTTTTAAAGTGAAATCTTGATTTTAGAGTGAAACAGTGCATTTCAAAGGTATAATATGGATTTTGTTAGTATTTGATGCTAAAATAGACTACTTTGCTTCTAGTCGGACCCCGTGCGTGCGTTATAACCGTCATTTTGGACTTAATAGACGAATCTGTGGTCAAAAAGTTTCAGAATATGGGAGACAGTCGATTGTTTTGGCTGGGAGACATACTCAAATGAACATGTTAGCTCACAGAGTGATGTATATGTGTGTGATGTGTGTTCCTGATATTCTTAGGGAATTGGACGGTGTCTCATCTCTGCCGCAACAGTTTATGTTTGCGATTTGACCATCTCAGCTTGGAGCCTCATAGTGGCAACATGGAAAGACAAAGATGCCTGCACATGATACCAATACTTTGTTTAGACATAAAGAGTATCCTGATTGCATGCTTCATGTGAGTAGATTGTTTATATTATCCAATTGTATTGTTTCATGTCAAATTCTGACCCCACCCACTTTTCATATAGCAAAATTTTGTGGTCATTGTTACTTGTCGAGAAGGTCAGTTGAGTCTGTTTTATGTTGTCGTTGGTCATCGTATACTTTAAATGTGTTCACTTTGTTGATACATCTGGCTGTTTTATAAGTTTGTAACATTTGTCGATGTTTGTCGTAGGTATTTTTGTACTGAATTTTCTTAAGTGAACCGTAACACTTTTGTGTTTTGGGGAAATGACCCTCCAACAGCATTTTCTACTTTTTCTATGGGCTGAATTTGCCCGTCCGTCATTTAACCGTGCTGCGGCACTTAATTTTCTGCCTTTAGCGTTACGTCGAAAGGTTACGTCTTTCGGGGTTGAGACATTGATACTGCGGTGTAATGACTCTAGCTTATTTGTGTCGGCACCTTTACATGTCTTTGTCACAGCGTTGTAGGACCATAATTTTCCCAGATCACATTCTTCACACACTTGTGAAGAATAAGATCCTATTCTTCACATTTTCAAATGTGACATATGTGTTTGTCCAAAAAGGGGGTTAACAAGAAAATCACATTTTTCACAGATTCTGTCCGTGCCTTTTAGTGTTGCACGTATTTATGGCATCATCATCATCCTCATCATCCTCATCATCATCATCATCATCATCATCATCATCATCATCATCATCATCATCATCATCATCATCATCTTGAGGGGCAGATATGTAATTATTATTGTTTTGCCTTCGACGTCTGTCCGTCCGTCCGTCCGTCCGTCCGTCTGTCTGTCTCCATAACCCCTGGCCAGATTCACACGAACGATTGGTACCAAACCTAGTTGTGCATATCGCCTTTGCGTTCTTGAGGACAGTTAGGCATAGTATCCTTAATTTGGTATGCGCGTTGGTCACGCGTATTGATTTTGAAGTTAAATGTCAAGGTCGCGGTGACTTTGGACAATGGAACGATAGAGAATGGTTGGGTCTACGCTCCTCAAACTTGGTATGGAGGTTAATTATGACCAGTAGTTGATCCCTCCTGATTTTGAGGTCAGTAGGTCAAAGTTCAAGGTCGCTTCACCTGGGACAAATCAATAACTCAAGAACAGTTGCGCCTGGGATCCGTAATTTTGGTATGCAGTTTGGACATGACCAGAATATAACCCTTTTTAATAATTAGGTCAATATCAAGATGACCTTGGCCAAGAATACATTTCTATCACTTAAGAACGATTGTGCTGTGATTCTCAAACTTTGTATACATGTTGTCCACGACCAGTAGGGACATGTATGTTTACAAAAATATATTGTACTTGATACATGTATAGCAACATCTCTTTCCGTGTTGGCCAATGTGACCGCTTTAAATAGGGACATCTTGGCTAAACTATGCGGTAAAACATGTAGGATTGCTCGATTCCGTGAGTCTGTCCTGTTGGTCCGTTTTCACGTGTCTGCTCCATAACTTCATCATGCATGATGAGGTGAAGATGTGAACCAAGTCTCATGAAAATCCTACAAGTGGTTTAGGAGATATGGATCGGAGACGAAATCCTGGGCTCGAATCTTGGACCTGCAACCGCAACCTTTAACTTGAGCTGACTCACCTGTAACGTGGGTTCTGCACGTCGCCTCGATAAGGTGAAGATGTGAACCTAGTTTTATGAAAATTCTTCAAGGGGTTTAGGAGCGGACACGAAATATTAGCCAAATCCTGGGCTAGGATATTTGACCTTCAACCGTGACCATGACCTTGAGCCGACGCGCCTGGAACATGGGTTCTGCACGTTTTATCGATACTAATAATTGTCTATCTTTATAGAGGATATCATGTTTTGCCTACGACCATTCTTACACATGGTGCTCTTGAGTACGGAATGAGACCCGTATTCATTGATTATGGATTTCGGCTTCTACAACAGGGATTTTGGTCTCTGTTATAGTGATAATTGTTTGATATACATGTATAGAATAATTATTTAATTATTTCCTTTGCTTCCGACCAATTTTATCATGGACGTGTTCCGAGTGGGGTTCAAACCTACGACCCTCCGATCGCAAGTCCAACGCGCTAACCACTCGGCCACGCCGCGATGAGATGATGGACATGCATGCCCGAGTTTCATGAAAATCCTTTCAGGGATTTAGGAGGTATGGAGCGGACACGAAATATAATCAAATGTCTTTTAACACCATTGTGAGACCTTGACATTGACCCGAGGCGGTCGAAGCATGCGCTCTGCACATCGCCTTCATATGTGAATATTTGTGCCAAGTTATTTTAAAATTCCTCATTTCGTTACAAAGTTACAGCCCAGACACGAAATGCTAACACATGGACATGTACCATACCATAATGAACATAAATTACAATTTAGTTTTGGCACTAGCCGGGATCGAACCCGCACCGCTACGGCGACAGCGCCTAGCAACAACAAATTCGACCACGCTACCAACTGCGCTACCGCAACAACTCCCAAGTTAATATACGTTAACCCTTTTTGATGGATCAGTTTCTATGGAAACGAACCTAATAGCATACGACTTACGGTAAATACATTTCGGAGTTCATAACCCAGCAATATGTGAAAAATGCGATTCAGATGTAAAAATGCACATCTTTGGTAAAATTGCACATTAATATTGAAATGTGCAGAATGCGATTTCATGTCACATCAAAAACCTTCATCGATCACAAATTTCACAGGAAATGTGAAATATATGACTGTGTTGTGTGAAAAATGAGATCCCATTCTTCACATCTGTAACGAATAGGATCCTATTCTTCACACGTGTGAAAAATGTGATCTGGGAAAATTATGGTCCTACACAGCGTCTTTTCCCAGTCGAACATTTAAACAGTCGATAAGTTTATTTTTGTCGTCTCCCTGAATCTTTAGAGGTTTACATGATGTTGGCATACAATGTTTTTCACGTTGAGATTGGTGGATTACCCCCACACGACATGGAATATTTTCTACAAGTTTTCCCACATTTATCCTGGTAGTAGTCTATTATAGCCATCTTCAAATTTTCACTATTTTGCTGTAAAAAGGGAATATTTGTGTCGCCTATAGTCTGCTGTACATTTTGAAACTCAGTCAGTACACGGTGAGATACGTCCTTTGCAAAGCGTTTCTGAATGTATGATCGGTCCCGTTTGGTATGTCCAGAAAACATCTTTTGTGAAAGCTCAGTACTCTTAATTTTATTTCTCATTGTTTTAGTAAGATGTACAACATTCGCCATTCTTGACATGGGTTTGCCCGTGATAGCAAGTTGAACAGCACGAGCGCCCTTGAATGCTTTGCTGTCCCCGTCTGTTGCCATGTTGTCAATTGTGATCGGCGTGTCACTCTTCAATATCGATTCCATCGCTAATCTGGCTTCACTGTGTTCGTCACCTGTAAACGAAGTATGAAATATGTATCGACTTGACGGTTATTGTTGCATTAGTCAATAATCTTCTTTTATTCTTTCTTTCTTTTTTTATTACTTATTTATTTATTGATACTTACTTACTTACTTACTTACTTACTTACTTATTACTTACTTACTTATTTACTTACTTACTTACTTAGTCTTACTTTCTTACTTATTTACTCACTTACTTACTGATTTATTTATCTATCTATCTATCTATCTATCTATCTATCTATCTATCTATCTATCTATCTATCTATCTATCTATCTATCTATCTATCTATCTATCTATCTATCTATATATCTATCTATCTATCTATCTATCTATCTATCTATCTATCTATCTATCTATCTATCTATCTATCTATCTATCCATCCATCTATCTATCTATCTATCTATCTATCTATCTATCTATCTATCTATCTATCTATCTATCTATCTATCTATCTATCTATCTATCTATCTATCTATCTATCTGTACACTATACGGCTGTGCTGTGCTGTGCTGTGGTGATGTGATGTGATGATGTGATGTGATGTGATGGTGTGATGTGATGTGGTGTGATGGTGTGATGTGGTGATGTGATGTGATGTGATGTGATGGTGTGATGTGATGTGGTGTGATGTGGTGATGTGGTGATGTGATGTGATGTGATGATGTGATGTGGTGTGATGTGATGATGTGATGGTGTGATGGTGTGATATGGTGATGTGGTGATGTGATGTGATGATGTGAAATGAAGTGATGTGATGTGGTGATGTGATGGTGATGGTGTGATGTGATGTGAATGTGGTGATGTGATGTGGTGATGTGATGTGATGGTGTGATGTGATGATGTGATGTGATGTGGGTTATGTGATGTGATGTGATGGTGTCATGTGATGTGGTGTGATGTGATGATGTGATGGTGTGATGTGGTGATGTGGTGATGTAAAGTTAAGTGATGTGATGTGGTGATGTGATGGTGTTGGTGTGATGTGATGTGAATGTGGTGATGTGATGTGGCGATGTGATGTGATGTGGTGATGTGATGATGTGAAGTGAAGTGATGTGATGTGGTGATGTGATGGTGTGATATGATGTTTATGTGGTGATGTGATGTGGTGATGTGATGTGACGTGGTGATGTGATGTGATGGTGATGTGAAGATGACGTCATGGAGATGACGTTATGTTTTGGCGTAAAAATCTAACCATATTAGGTTAGGAAGGTTTAGGATTTCATCAGTGCAGCTTAGCCATCCACTACAATTACAAGTAAGCTTATCTACCAACAATGCAGTTTCTTTGGAAGCAGAAATGATAAGTCAAAGATGATGTACTGTTCGAATAATAAAGCATTTATTCAAGAAACCAAGCAATTGCCATATAAGGACATGCATTTTGACACTTGAATTAAGTAATATTACATAAACAGTAAATTCGATACAATGATAAGATAAAACAATCATATAAGACAAACATTTAAAAGTTTCAAAGTTTTCCTTCAATGTTTAGCTGTTGATATGTCGTGGCAGTTCTGTGCATTTTCAAGTCGTCCGAAACTGACTTCAAGCAAATGTGATCGGCTTCATGTTTTATGCCATTTTGTTAAAAATACTCCGCGGATAACACCAAGTAAAGTCATTTTATGTTCGTCAATATTGTAACTTTGTTTGGTGAAGTTTTGAGTCTTGTGTCAAAACAATAATTCAGTTAAAGGTCTCACTACAGAATTACCTCCCTTGGCCATGATTGTAGGAAGATTCATACACCGTAAAAAACCAGGGCTGTGTTAATCGGCTTACTCTCAACTTGGAAATGTGCAACCGTTCTGTTATTTATGCCTTCAGGTGACAATATTGGAACATGTTCATGACTTCTGCTAAGTTTGGATGCCAATGGGTGATTTTCGAGGAAGATATGATAATTTGAAAATGGGTAGGAATACAGTTGAATTATTAGTGAATTGGAGCTAGTTTTGAGGGGTGCTGAAAAAGACTTGAATTTAAAGAAAAAAAATCTGGTCAACTTTTGATTTTTCGCGGATATTCTGAGCTTCAGAGGAAGGTTTGCAGATTGAGGGGAGATTTAACGACCAATGGACATTTTACAGTATGTTCGCAGTGGTCCACGAGTGACGGTTTCTACATAATTATATTATATAGTGTTGATTAATTCACTAGTGAGACGTTTATAATAAAAATATAGTGATTTCGCAATTTCAATAAAACATGTTTTAGCAGCAAAAGACAAACTTTGGTTTTTGATGATTATTAATATTGATCAGAATGATTGAGTGATAAGTATAAAATGATGAAATTATATCCAGATTGGTGTACAAAGTGTAACAAAGTCAACCCTAGGCAAATCACAGCTCAAAAGAGGGACGTTTCTATTTTTGATGAGTATATATTAAATACTAGTAACATATTTTGAAATCACGCAGCCAGCATATCCTAGCACTTTTGTTTATTAGTATTGAAATTGCCCTAATTGCACCCAACATAGTTTCGCTCTAACTAAACATACACAGAAACAAAGTATGAAAGGAGAAATCTGGAAATCGCCATAGAATTATAAAACGTTTCAAAAAAAGAATATGTGTAGGTTTTTCGATTGCGTATCAATAAGGCAATCTACTTACCGTTTGGGCCCAAGTCTACGGATAGTTGAACGTTTTGCAGCATTACAGTACACAATCGATGTTTGTATATATTCTTATACACATGAACCTCGTTGAAACTTTACTTTACTTTACTTTTAACAACAATGTTTATAAGAGCAACAATGTATAACATCTGTGTGTGTTTTTTCTATGCGTAGTTTACAATGGCTGGAACTGGTTTATGTATACGTGTAAGTAAAGCTTTGCCATCAACTGACAACTGTATTAGAAGTATACAATAGGATTATTACTATAGTAACTTGTTCTGGAAGTTTATATCACACAAGAGGCGTAGCCTCGAGTGTGATCTACCTACTCGAGGTGATACACGCTTCAGAACAAGTTACTATAGTAATGATTATTTTATTATATACCTCTTTACATATCATTAAAATAGAATACATATATCAAAAACAACAAAATAAAACAAAATTATATAAAGTTAAATTAACTGAAAACCACCAACAGGAAAGACATGAAAACATGTACATCACATTGCAACAACTACACCTGTGTTCATTACACATCAAATTCTGTTGAATTACCAACTGACATAATCTTAAATTAATTAATTAACCCACAATGTTCACAAACGCACAAACAAACATTCTGATAGTTCACATTTCATGTTAAAACATTGTTCTTAATGTATTACTAGCTGGGCAATCCCCGACATTCCAATCTGACATTTTTCAAAATTTATTTTTAGTAGCATAAACACCTGTAGATTTAGTAGATAACCTGTAGTGTGATACGGGTTGTTGTATTCCATTGTAAGAAAATGAATTATTGATAGGTATATAATAAAAAGCGGTATATGATGGACTGGTAAGTAAGCCCGGACATCAATACGTTTTTGCTTTTAACTGGAAATACTCTATAGATGATTAATGAACATGAAGTTGGCAGTAGCAGTAGTAGCTACTGCAGTACTGCTACTGCTACTGCTAACTACTGCCAGCAGTAGCCGTACATACTTCCAGCAGTACATACTGCTACAGCCAACTTCACGTTCATAGATGATTAACAAGTTAAAAAATAACCTGATTATGACGTGCGCATGTATAATATATGTGTGTGTGTGTGTGTGTGTGTGTGTGCGTGTGTGTGCGTGCGCGTGTGCGCGTGTGTACCTCGTCGTCAGTAGGTTTAGAAACAGTGTACATATATTGCGACACATTTGGCTGTTGTTATCGGGATAGCTACTTTAACTATATGTGTATGCGTTTCTGTTTCGTTTCAGTATAGTATTTCCATAGTACATTAAGGTCACTTATAGCACAACATGATTGCCCCGTGTGGTTCTGGTGCCCCGTTTGGTTACGGGGCAAAGAATAGGCCACTGTAGATCCCGCAAATTCATGTTCATTTTATCATTTTTGTTCGTGCTCATTAAAGGTCTTCATCATGACCCCTGCATTGTTTCAGGTGCCATCTCGCTCATATCACTAGAGCAGTGGCAGAAAAACTATAACGTGGCTCCAGCATAAATGTAGTGTCTACAATAGAATTTGCAGCAACTCTGCAGTTCAGGGTGAGAAGGTTCTAGGCCCGTTCTCCATATTTTATCTCGATGTTCATGGAGGATGAGCCTGGCATGTTCATTCCTGTTAGGCGCCATTTAACCCTTCATGTGTTGGTGTGCCTTAAAACCCCAATTCAATTCAATACATTTACAAACAAAATCATCTCGTTTAGCAAGTACCATACATATCTGCTTATAATATACGTTTAAATCTAAAATGTAAGGCGTCTTTAATCAAATCCTTATTTGACCGCAAATTTACTGACATCATTCGATTGTTTGACGACAATACGACTTACGTATCGTCTGGAAAAAAAAACGTGTAGGATTATTTTATCGCTACCCGTTTCATATATGTTTTCAATTATAACATAAGAAGTGAAATTATCGGTTTTCTATATTTAGTATTTGCAGTGAATGGATGACAGGGGTAAACGATCCGAAACATCCGGGTATAAGGTAGGTGTCTACATTATTAACAGCGGTGTTAACACAACATATAATTAGGTTGTTAAAATTAGACGTTTAGTGTAGACAGGATGGATTTAAGACATAACTTCTTATTGTTGCTGTCATGCCTGATATGTTTAAAGCCAGGTTAGTTGTATTGTTAACACTGTTACCAACATGTAAACTGATTGATCTATGTTTAGTTGCATGACGCTACATGTGTTTCTGTTCACGCATAGACATTTACTTTGTATGCGACGTATGACGAGTCCCTACAAGAGATGTCATACTTTCTAATATATGTTTATTTTGGTCTCCGTCATCTCTATGTCTCTATGTCTCTAAATTTTTCATGATTGTTCGGTACACATCTGAACAGTTATTAAATACGGACACGTGTAAAGTATCATGTTTGTGTCTCGTATTTAACTGGTTCTGAATGTTGGCTTGATTTAAGGATGCATGCGTGTCCTTATTTATTTACATTAATTACATTAACTTTAAAACTTAAATTTATATTAGAATTGTTTACATAAACTTACATTTAGTATTATGTGTACTTAAGAACTTACACAAATTAAATTAAGTTCAAAAGTTGTCATGTGCCACTGCTTCCCTAACTCCACGACCTAGATTATGTAGTGCATGTATGTGTTGTCAGATCTGTACAACACTATATGTAATTGATGACTAATTATACCTTAGACAAGGTAACCTTTCTTAAGCGACCAGACAAATAGAGATTATTTAACTACTGGGGTCGATTATAGGGAAATCCTTCACGAGATGATAGACGTGTGTTTTTTGTCACGAACGAGCGCATGAGAGTGAGTGAAAAAACAAAACACGCCTACCATCGATTGAATGATTTCCCTATAATTGAACACAGCAGTTAAATAATCTATTTATTACATTTTAAATCATTTTATGCATGATTTTAATCAAAATATTCGCTTTATTGTACGTTATCGGCGGACGACGTCGACGTCAGCAACACTTTATTGACGTCATAACTCATCGTCGCAGTTAGTTATTTTTGTGTTCGGAGTTAGTTATTAATATTTAGCGATTATGAATATTCTTTCACTGAGAAATCCCAATCTTTCACAGATAAAAATGTAATAATCACGTATAACACGATGGTAAGGTGACAGTAACGAAATCAAATGCAGGTTAATACAAGATAATCTAGAAGCTTGTATAATAACCAGTAATTAATATGTTCTATATGAACCTTTTGTCAATGGTCACTCATTGTACACGTGAATTATGTCCGGAGACGAGATATTCGCGTCTGTATTATTTGAGGATTCCTGTTGATGACAAGAGCTAGACATTGCCAGGCCGCTTATTGGTCAGTCCATCCATCCAATGTTTCCTGGTTATGTCCAACCTGTTGGTTGCCGAATATCTTGTTTTCACACGATGGTACCCGACCGGAAATATCAGATCATTACCGATCCTTGAATGGAAACTTGCCACAGAACCACGTTCGACCGTTGGAAATACATGTCCCTAATTTCACCACACTGTCTGCGAGTACGCATGTATCTCAGTCGAAGTTGAACTAGGAACTTCTCGGATACGACCATTCGCTCAAATACCATACAAATACAAAAGCTTCCCCATTCATACTATCAGTGTTTCCTACTAAACCATTTTAATTTATATTCAAGGCGTAGGACCTCGCTCCTCTCTGTGTACATTAATTATTATGTCTTACCCATTCACCTGTGTCACCTCCCTGCAATGCTGTGATGATAACGACTAGAAGTACGTAACAACGAACAGTACCGAAATACGCCTCGCAATGTTGTTTAACTTCTAGCTGTGAGTGAATTTGTTTTTCTTTTTTCAAAACTTGTTTGACATACTTTCTAAAGGTTAGCAGTGGCAATCCCATTTTTCCTTTTGCTTCTAAGAACATGATCTCATTTACGTGCGTCTCTTGCACTGGCGAAAGCATTACACGAGTGACTACAAAATTGTAAGCTCAAAGAAACATTTCAATGCTATATTACCGTGCGCAATAATGAAAATAAAATAAGAACCTGATGCCCTCTGCAGACTAAAAATCCGACCATCTAAAGCTGCTTCCTATGACTACGCATGTATAGTTTGTATTTCCCAAAAACATAAGAAATAAGTCGAGTTCAATCTTGGAAATGTTATGCAAACTCATCTCACCACCGGAATAAACTACAATTTGTATTGGGCTACATAGCTTACCAATATTTCTTTAAAAGAACACACAAGGGAGATGAAATATATATCGGGAGGGTCTCGTTAAAATAGTAAGAAATATAGTTTATTCGAGAGTGATGGTTTGTCTGATTCTCCTCGAGATTTTTATTAGAACAATGGAAACGCTTCGATGGGGAATGAATGGCCATACTGAAAGGTTCAGTTCGAATATAAAAATTAACAGAATTTAAATAGGTACTTAGTTTTCCAATTTTGATTTCGTTAAATATTATAAGCCGATATATCGAAAATTGCCATAATTACTCTCAAATATCAATATCAACTTATTATTTTGAATTTTAATAGAATAAGTTTCTCTCTGGTTTAATCGATTAACTGTATAATAGTCTCCATCATACATAATGATGTTACATGTATCTTCAACAGAAGACATACAATATTTAAATGTATCTTATGGGAAAACCAAACAGGTTATTGATATGAATACTATGCATGTTTTATTCACAGTTTGTTATAATGAAACTCCCAGATGAAACGATTACATCAAAATTGGGGTTAACATCTTTTTTCCGCATTGCTTAATTTTTCTCTTAATTCATTATCTGTGATAAATTTAATTGTAAGACATGTTAAATGCCGTTTCTAATTGCAGCTGACTTTGAACCGACCACATACTGCAATCGTTTTGGAAATTCACCAGGTACTGAATTTGGGCGACTTTACTAATCATGCATGGCGGTAAAGATAGGTACTTCCATCCCGAGGTGTGAGTGTTTGATTCGAGCCCCTGCCGAAGTTATAGTTGCAACTGGTTAAAGTGGTTATACCGAGGGTTGGAATTTTCCATATTATAGATAAGAACCGGATACACAACATAGTATCCTTTTTTTGCGCTGACATTGTGTGCGTTGTCGTCGTCATCAATCAACGTGTGTACTTCTATTTAAAATATGAATTAATGTGTAAATGTTGATGCACGTTAGACTAATTATCCATATACATAGCATATAATTGTGGCAACGAAAATAATAGAAAAAAACTTCTCCATCATAACACTGGTCGTTTTTATTTGTAATACAATGTGCTACTTTGAGTATATATTATAATCATTATATGCTATCCGAATATAAATCATATTACCACAGTGAGACATTAAGACCTTCGGTTGTTCGTATGTTATGCATGCAATACGAAGAGAATCTCGATTATAAGTAGAGAAACGTGTTAGTTTCGTTATTGTGTGAATATGTATTTGGCAGGCATGTGCTATGAATACTTTGTTGCTTAAATATATAACTATTTATTACAATTTCCTTATAATTTAATTGTTCTACGGGGAATTATTCTCCCCATGTACCTATGACGGGGAAAATAAATGGGCCTAAGACGGCCTAAAGAAAATTGTTTTATTACACTGCAACGATAATATGTTCTGCATTAGGAGTCTTAACCTTATTTATCACGAATTAAAAGCAATGTAGCAGTAAAGTCTATGTCTAAGCACAGTAGTTTTTTTTTCTAAAAGTCATCATGCCATTTCATCAGGCCATTTTATACATTTCGTTTAAAAACCACCTTTGCTGCAGTTAGTTTAAGGTCTGAAATAAGCAATACGATTGTACAACTGGCCTATGCATAACACTACTTATATTATGTATTTTGTTGTATTTGGATCAGTAAGTGCACTAAACGTTATTTTCATTTCAGCTATAAACGTTTGTCAATCTTCAACTGCCACTGGCAACAAGATATATTTAGACTCAACAGGAGCTGCAGGATCATGCTCTTGCAACCTTACACATGACTACAGCAATCTAAGTGTTGTAACTGAATATACATCATTACATACAATGAGTGGGATAACCTTTGAAATAAATAAAGAATCAGGAGGTGTTCGATACAGTAAAAATGCCACTTCTGGAGGAACATTTAGCAGCAGTCCAGTAGTTATAGGATTCACCAAAGACACGGACAACGATTCATATGCAGCTTGTTTTGGTATCAAAGGATTGCGTAAGTATGTAGTTTTCAATGTGATATTTCCCAAAATCACAATTTGAAATAAAAAGATTTGATTAACAACTGACAAACATTGTTTAACATAATAGCGGATTAACGAGAAATAATTTAAACATTGCTGAGATTGTTCATATTGGGTTATGGCTTGGTTTCTTATGGGATTGTTAGACAATATTGGTTTCAAGGGTCATGTTATACAACATACACTTGTATGACTATAATAAAACACTCTGAATGTTCTTGTGATCATGATATATGGAATATGGGACGAAGATAATTGTAAATGAAACACCCTAACACTTCAACTACAACTTTAGAACGAATGAGCACAATGTTGTTTTTTTAGTTCTCAATCAATGTTACCTTTGAATGATATACATTTATAGTGGAATATAGATATAAAAATTTGAATGATATACATTTATAGTGGAAGATGGAAGTTATATATAAAATCAAAATTCCTAAGTAATAAGTACCCACCTAAGAATACACCTGCTCTAATTGTATGAACGCATTTTAAAGCTTTAAAGTCAATGTGTTTCTTAGAAATAAATTAGAACATTATACGACTGGGTACATAGGATTGTAGATCTACTTCGAATTAGTGCAGCTTTCGATATTCATAATTCTAAAATATGACAACTAAAATTATTTTGACGTTATGTTTTACTAGCGTTACTAATACAAATGCGTTTTCAAAAGTAAAATTCGAAATGTTTAATGTTAACGCTGAATAACAGACACAGTATATATATCAAAAACCTATTTAGCATCATAATACATGTTACTAAATATACCATTTTGTCAAGAGGTCAAGAAGACCCGTAACTCAATGGTTAGACCGTCAGACTGTATATTCGAAATTCGCGTGCAAGATAGAGGCAAGCATTTTCTCTGTAAGTAATAATGATGTATGTGTACAGTATGATGTGCACTGCTCGATGTCACTTAAAGCTATAGAGTCCCTATATCAATTGATTTCTTCTTTGTAGGCGTGTCTTTATTTGTAACTTCATGTTCACCATCTCATGTCGAAATCGGGTATTTAAGCGAGCAAATATATAGCGCAGGAAATCATTTACTGTATATGCACCGACCAGTGCACATCGTACCTATACACAGGTAACAGTAATTTTTACAGAAAAAACAAACTGCAATCGGGGTTCGAACACACGACCTTCTGATTTCAAGTCCTGAGTTCTATCCACTGAACTACAACGCCACTTGAGAAAATAGTATACTATCTACCGTATATTATGAAGTAAAATAACATATGTGAACGCAACTAAAGATGGATCAATGAATATGTAGTCCATAGTGTCGCACGTGTAAATTAACATTGCCTGGTGTAATACTGTATGTTATCAATATGAAACTAATACTTTGCCTCAAATCAACCAAATCTCGACTTGTTATTTAGAGCTTGATGAGTTTGTGTGCGCGCGCTTGTTATTACGTAATGCCTATTTAGTGTTAAAAATGCTACAACTTACCAATAAATAGCAGCGGTCTAGTGGTTCAGCGTACATCTTTCAAAACTTACAAGTGCAAGACTGTGGTTCAAATCCCGTTCCAGGCAACTATTTTTTTATCACATATATTCCGGAGCCGTATATTTATTGATGTTACCTGTACGGAGGCTAAATAAAAATGTGAAATTTTACGCATCGATTTCTGCTTATATACCGACTTTTGCGGTGTTCGTCAATTTGAAACTACTTCACACGTGACTCATTCATATTCATGAGTTATTACCAGTTAAAATAGGGACTGTACAGCTTTAACTACCCGATTTCGTCATAAGCTGATGAACTTGAAGTTACAGATAAATACACGCCTACAAAGAAGAAAGCGATACAAATACAGGGTCTATAGCTTAGGCCGTCCACGGTGTACACAACGACCTGTTATAAAAACCATTAAAGCTATGGTACAAAACATGTATAGCATATTTTCTCTTATATGCGATTAATACTGCACGCTCGGGCCTACGCACCTCGGGAGGCAGTATACATCGCATATTACGATTCTTACGGATGGCGGGAGGTGTACAGTACGCGTTCTACCCAGGGAAAGTGGATGGTCTGCATCCACCACAAAAAAACCGACTTTCATATATAACCTGAAATGTGTTGAAAATGACGTAAAACATCATACAAACAAACAAACAAACATCGCATATTCTCGAAAACATAATGCTATACATATTATTAAATCACAGACAAGTCGTCTGTTGTAATTTCATGTAACAAATGAGACTAATTATACTACTCTCGTTTTATGTGTACAATTTACCGGTCATTTGGAATATACTTTGAGCAATTGTTTCTTCAATTTTAGACACTAACGCGACGTTTACCATAACATGCTATCCTGCTGAAGGTCTGCATATTACTACACCAGGCACATATCCAGCGTCTACGACGACACAAATAAAAACAGAAACAACTACCTTGAAACGTAAGCAAGGAAAGCATAATCTCCAATATTATGTAATATATGTAATCAATATATTTATCGTATCCCGGATATGATTTGTTCTGAGGAGTGGAAAACATACATCTTCTTAAAAGAGAAATTTTATATCATTTTCCTAACTCTGCACATTGTATCCGATTTTTACTCGCATTTCGCATGACTTGTAAAGCTCCTCAGAAAAACAAACGTTGATACTTTCTAGAATATTGTTCTATATAATTCCGGTAAGATTACGATGCATGCTGATCACATCAAAGCTCAACAGAATTGCTTTTTCGGATTTTACTATCCTAGACGAGGTAGGCCCTTTAAGTGTTGAAAAGGTAGGCCCTTTAAGTGTTGAAAAACAGGAGACAGAATTCATTCAACATGTATTACTTAAATAACTGTTTATGTTTCGGGAAAAATTGTAAAAATGTGCGACACAATCAAAACTATATGAACTATATACATGTGCTTGAAACCACCCTCGCATGGACATCTAGTTTTTCTCTTCACTGCTCAATAAACATGGTGTTTGACCGAAATATGTTCACGTTTGTCTTGTCAAACGTGTAGCCTATTTTATTGTACATTCATGTATACATACATTAAAATCGCATGTTACTTCAATGCAAAACTGTGTGAATTATTACACTGGAAACTGTTATCGAGACGTACCATTTCCTAAGCACATATTTTTTAATTATTGTAAAATTCGTCTGTGTGACATCGATTACAAAATCTTTTGACTCTAATATATATAATGAACAAAACAAAATGTCGCGATTTCCAGATATGAGTGTTGCAATTAAATAAATGGGTTTTAATATGTTATTTTTGGTTACGAATCAGCAATAGTTACTTATCAAGCTGTAGTTCGTGATGTCGTCTACCGTATTTCACAGCTTTGTCTCTACTCCAAATAGCATTGCACTAGTCGGTTGTGTAACGTTAGTTTTACCAAGTATTATGCAGTGACAGCTGTTTAAAATGAGAGCAGAACCTCGTATTCTGTCATTTTATCCATTTCGTTTATTAAGGTCAAAAACACACAGTCACAAATTTAAGATTCTATCTTTCTTGCAGATCGGATAACTTGTAAGAGAAATCATGACGTCGTTTGGATGTTTAATTGACTTCAGATATGGTAGTTATATGTGACTGTAAAGCATACTGCAACACATTAAACCGAATTTAAAGTTACTAACATGCATTTTATAAAGTAATTTTCAAATATAATGATATATATTAAGGACTCTCTGAACATATCGTATGATATTACCTGCAAATCTTTGAGACTAAATGTTTAACTGCGTACAAACATAGTGATTCGGTCCTCATTTTCATAGTGTATTACGATAAATAAGTCTTAATTATACTCCCGTGGATAAAACAAAACACTCATTGTGTTGCTCCAACGGATGACGACCACCACCTGATTGAAACCAAATCGGTTATATAGATTGTAATAAACGTAAAATAGCATATTCAAAATTGATAAATTTTTGTAAATACTGTTTAGTATGGTTGCATATTGTTAACTACTTGTTCTTAGTGCCACTTAACAATTAAATATATGTTCAGCTGTCGATACAACCGTTATAATACAGAAGCTGATATAAGTTCATATATGTCCCCTAAATGTCTCTGTGGAATCCTATAGGGGACCCTCTTAGATTAAAAATAAATCGAGAGTAACCATCGTGAATCATGGTACGAAGTGAGAAATTCAAGATGGCGTCCAAGATGGCCGCCAAATATAGAAAATATTAAATTTCAGCATATTAGGTGTGAAAACATGATTAAATAGTACAAAATCCGGTACCTAGAGGTAAGTAATTTATTAAAACATTCTTACAGAAGAACCAAACAGCATACAGACAACACCAACAACACGGTCACAGAATGAAACTAGTACAAACATTGTGGAAAATGCGTCGACAGATGACAACTCTGGAAGTAATATAGGTAAAACGCATTGTCGAATGTCAAAAATCACTTACAGAAGTTCAAGAGTTCGTATTTTTTAAAACTATTTTAAATAATTTATATATATTTTACATGTATGCTTATCGTAAATGTATGACATTACACATTACGTTACACGCTGCATATGTGTTATATCTTTGTGATAGTGATTCAGCTGTTGGAAATAATTTATTGTATTTTGCATTTTTTAGTAGAAAAACTATGTGTGCGTTGTTTACACCTTGAGGGTGTGGAGTGTGGCGGATACTTTAAAATATTTCAAACATTTTATTTACAAACCGTCAGAGTGAGAAATGAACCCAGGACTCCTATCTTAGAAACCGTGTAAAGCAATACCTATGGCACCTTTGATAAAATAAAGCGATACATTTTATTCCTCGCACAACTTGAGTGTAATATAGTATACCGTCCTTCGTGAACGCCTCCTACTGATAACAAAAACCTTGCCATTCCCTATTACATTGTAATCGTTTCATATTTCTTCATTAAAACTTGAAAAATGTATAGTCATCGCCAAACTAAAACAATAGTATAAAAGTCGAACAGCAAAGGTAGCATTAACAGAGAACAGTCCACCAAAATCACCCTTACAAGACAAATAACAATTAGAAGGAATAAGCAAAATATGCGATACCACAAACATAAAAGGGTTGACAATAGGGGTACCTTTGGAATGGTTAGTGACAAAAATGAGACCGCTGGATATCAAGGCAACTCTAAAGGTTACAGTATGACTTAACCTGTTAACCAAAAAGATCTTACGCAGAAAGCTTACTTTTTGTATTTCTTTATCAAACAGTTCCGTTCTTGGTGGTATTTTAGTTGGTATTTACCTTTATATGTACATGTTTTATGTGTGTTATATTTTTTCCATTAATAAACCCAAGGAAGCTAAAGTATAACATGCTTTTATTTACACATATCGGTTATAGTTGGATGATACATGGGAAAGAGGTGTGGTTTATCCTGTAACCGGCTAAACTGTACATGACCCGTTTGGCACTGATCGTTCCATGGCGGTTCCTTTATCATCAACCCTTGTATGTTTGTGGTGTCATATGTTTTAACATATTTGTCTATATCATGTTTGATTTGAAATGCTGCCTTCTGTGAACGCTACACTTCCTTGTGTTTACATTTTGCTTATATATAGTCATTGACCATAGACAACTCAGTAATTCCACGATTTGTATATCCTCCAGTTTTGTATGTGCTGCAGTGTTAAGCTGTTCCGACAGTTAAAGGGAATGTAGCGACACAGCCAAACAGCTCTATTATTGAGAGTTCTGAAAAACTTGGAAAAAGGCGAAAGAATTATCAAAATCGGATGATAAACAAAAAAGATATGACCATTTAAAGGTTGTTCTAAAACGAATATGGGAGCCTCCATTTTTTAGAACTATGACGTCATAGTTCCATATTACCATATATGGAATATTGATAAATATCATTTAAAACAAGGAAAACACTGCAAATGAATGTGTGTTTTTTACTGGTCATATAAAACATTATTGCCATTAAGTATTACATATTTTTCATATAGTTTCTGTCATTTCCCCCCTATAAATCAGTAAATGTTCATATTTATAAATATTCCATATATGGTCATTTAGAACCGTGATGTCATAGCTCTCAAAATGGCCGCTTCCATATCCGTGTCAACAAAAACTGCAAATGATGATATCTTCTTTGTTTATCATCCGATTTTTATCATTCTTTTACCCGTACCGAAGTTTTTCAGAACTCTCAATGATAAAGATGGTTTGGCTGTGTCGTTACATTCCCTTTAACGTACCATATCAATATAAAAGGGTCAATGTCTCTTTTAAGGTCACAGTAGTCATCATTTACCCCAAACTTAACGCACAAATTAAGCATTCCCTATAACGTCACACAGCCTGGGTTCAAATGCCAAACTTGACTGTATTCTGTGACTACTACATTTCCTTTTCGACTTGTATATCCACTTTGGTTTTCTGCGACTGCTTCTTTTTAGTTTATATTTTTCAGGACTTATTGCAGGTGTAGCAGGCGGAGGCGGAGTTGCATTAATTATTATCGTAGTTGTAATAATTGTATGCAAACGGTAGGTGTATCATTAAATATTCTCAAACAATACGATAGTTCTGTCATTAATAGTATTATATGTGTTCAATCAGTGACATTTTACTGGGTTTGAGAAACGGTAAGAACTAAGCGTTGATGAATCGAAATCAGTAACATACGTTTGGAAATAAGGTGGCAATATTGAGGCTACGGTTTGCGGGGCACAATAAGAGGCTAAAGGTCTATACTATGGATACTATAATCTTTATAGTGTTAAGAATGTTGCATAAAAAACCCAAATTGTTCATTTGTTCACTTATCGCAGGTATTTTGTGACGAAAATACTTAAACTCCAAGTCGTGTGTTTATTAAACAAAATATATATTTACTATTTACAGAAAAAAACACCGCGATGGTCAGCACGATGGAGATGCCTCACCACAACGTATTGGCAATGATGATGGGGACTATTATATGACTGAAAATGCAATGTACAACACTACTGATGAAGTAAATAATGCACACACAGAGACGAATCATTCCCAACCATCTCCTGAACATGTCATCGATTACCAGGCAGCAGGACATTATTCCCGTCCTCGACACGACTATGAACATATCGTCACTGATGATGTGGAATATGCAAAGGTAGTGAAAAAGAAAGACAGACAAACTGTGTCCGATGGCTCATGTTCAAATCTTCAACAATCTGTCAATGGGAATACAACAAAAGAAAACTGATTATACACGTTAATGGTAAAGTGTACGATGTTGCTGAGTATCTATAATGACGTAAACACATATTGACAGCATTTATAATTACGCAAACGATAGATACTACAATAACGTAAAATGATACACATGAAAAACTGCAAAACCATAGAAAATATAAATAGGACAAGTTTCAATAGTTGGATACAAAAACATTGATCAAGAATATATAAAAAAATAACATAAGTGATTTTGATAAAAACAAACACTAGAAGATAGAGAAGCAACAACTGATATTATAGAACGTTTAAAATATCAGTTAAATATGTAATATTAATCAGTGTTTGCCATGAGCTTATACATTTGATTTGATCATTGTTGCATTTCTTCTTTCTTTCGCCATAACACATGTTTTCTAGCAATGTAAATAATTAGTAGCTTCCGTTTATGATCACATGTATTTGTTACTTTTGTGCTTTAAAAATTTATGTTTATCAATAATCGTGAACTTTGTTGTCAGCTTGCTTGATATACTTTAATAAATAGTTTAAGTCTTTGTTTTTCGTTTGAGTTCCATCATCGTTATAATCTTGAAAGTATAGTTACCAGTCAGTTTTATTTGTATGGTGTTTTACATCATTTTCAACACATCACGATGATATATGTCGATTTATTTATTTATTTATTTATTTATTTATTCATTTATTTATTTATTTTATTTATTTATTTATTTATATTTATTTATTTATTTATTTATTTATTTTATATTTATTTATTTATTTATTTATTTATTAGGGTTTATTTTAGGGTTAAATTTATTGTTTGCATTACCTGTATGGGTTTTTGAATATATCTATTATTGCATATGTTCATGCCTGACATATAATAAAGAAATGTGTGTATTTTGAAGTAATGCAAATTCGAATGAAAGTGGTTTACGACGAGTACTATACTGAATGCAATATCCACATACTAATGTGTAATCGCTATGTGGTATAAGTTATAGCATAACCATGAAATATTACGAAACGCACGGTATCATATAAACCTATAAAACACGCAGATTTTAACAAGTTTATTCAACGTTCCGCTTCATAACATAACATACCATATAGAATGTTATGGATTGAAAGTTAAAGTGGTATTATCGTCACGCAATGTCGATCGATACTTGTATGTCTAGTGAAACTTTACTCTTACCCTCAACCTTAAAGGGACACACAGCAGTTTTGATTGTTTAAAACCTCGCGGCGTCCCGTTAGTTTTTCTGCATACCTTGCATTTGTGCCATCATTAATATTACTTATGATCTTATGATAGAATATAAAGAAAAAAAGAAAACTCAAACGTTTATTTAATTATATGCCAGCAGGTTTAAAGTCAAAATGATTATGGTCGCTAATTTAAATGCAACATGCATATAACGCAGAGTTTGATAACTTACCAAAATATAAACTATGCGAGCATGCGCATATGTGTCATATCGCGGAGTGAAAGCATCATAGTCTAGTAGAATTAAGTTCAAATGAAATACAATAGGATATAAACATATTTGTGTTAGACAACAAAGTCTTAAAGGGAGTACATCAGGCTTCAGGGCCTAATTTGTTTATAAACAATAATAAAGTATGAACTGATCAATTTAATGCGTGAAATACTTCATAACTATAGATGGAACATTAACAGTTTCCTATAATACAGAGCAATAAGTAAACATTATAATTTACAACAAGTCTTTAAAGTCCAAAGAGAAACCTCCAAGTTATAAATAGCTGTCAAGCTTGCAAACCGGCGATATCTACACAACGACGCTCGCTTTGCAATACATTGCGTTTTATTTTATCGCCAAGTTTAAAATAGCTATCCCTGGCGCGTCACCATAGTTAGGAAATACCTTTATCGGGTCGTTTATTTTATAAGTTCAGCGTAATTTCTTTTGATGTTTTATGGCTCATTCAGTTTAGTTTTATTAATTAAATACATAAATAATGTATTTGAACAATTCTAAGAATAATACCTGACGTACTTCCTTTAAGAACGTAATCATATTATTGTTGTTGTAAAATGGTAAAAGAAATGAAACGATAGTAAACAACACTTCATACAATTCGTTGTTAAACTGGTTTACGGCGGTACCAGTCCAGCAACCCTCTAGTCTAGATCAACTGCGACACTTGCTTGTTTTCAAGACAAACATCTAGAACAGTCCTCCTGAACAAAGTTTCTTTTTTGCCGATACCCTGGTAAGGCTTCTGATTGGCTGAGACAGGAACACCTTCTATCCAAGATATAAGAAAGGCAGAAAGACAATACATTTATTAATAAACAAAGAGGGAAACTTCATTATTATATTGACGAACTAAATGCGGATGGTCAGAAATACTTTAATAGAAAATAAAAAAATTACGGTCACCTGCTTCCAGTTTCAAATTTGTTTATGTACAAACGGCCAAGACGATTGTATTTACGATGATCAAGACTAGTTACTCAGATTCCAATTTACCTTACCAAGTAGACTGGTACCCGGTACGCAGTATAGTCTACTGGTCCTTGAAATCACACACATTCGAGCAGGGTTACAGCATTAAATGATACTCGTCTATAACATATTGAGCAGACATTCGCCTCAAATTAATTTAAGAAACACACAGTTCCTTTTTCCTGATCAACATGTTGTAGCATGGTCACAGACAAATTCTCTTTGTTCAGACACAGGTGTAAATAGTTTAACTGAAAATAACACCTGTCAGAATAACTGTGAGAATAACAGTGAGAATAACAGTTAGAATAACTGAAATAGAGCTGAAATGGGCATGCTACAAAACAAATAGAGTATGGTTTCATCTCGTTGGTTAATTTAAACAACTCGATGGGCTGCGCCCATCTCGATGTTTAAATGAACCAACTCAATGAAATCATACTCTATCTATTACTTAATTTATCGTGTGTATAAAACAGTATGATTTAAATGCAAACTTCCTCGTGAAATACGTGGTTTCATGTTACCTCATAATAATGAGAACCTGCGAGATAATGAATGGTTTTGTCAACGTTCTTTTCAAATAAATATTTTTTAATTCTTATATTGCATACTGGATATTACACCGATTGTTAAGATATGGGCTCTCGGAGTTTTAATAGTCATAAACACGACATGCTACTTTCACATATGAAATTATGGTTAACGGTGTAATATCCTGTATTCAATATGAGAACGTAAATAATATTTATTTGAAAAGAACGTTGACAAAAGACTTAAAAAAAATAATTCATTGCAATTGAGATCAATTACAACAGCAATTTCATAATGCCTAAGCCAAATAACGAACTATTCAAAGGGAGCTTATCATGGAATGGTATGAAATAGTAAAAAGGGTAAAAATTGAAAATCGAATCTAAATCTAGCATAGTCTAGTTTGCTTTTAGCTACTGTTAATTCCATGGGTAGAAATCAGTACTGATATATACACTAAACATTGTAGTATATTTATGTTATATTTCGATTGGTTTTAGACAGCGTCACCCTCAATAAATAAATTACTTACTAACTTACTTACATAATATCTATAATCATATCTATGCGGATAGATAGATAGATAGATAGATAGATAGATAGATAGATAGATAGATAGATAGATAGATAGATAGATAGATAGATAGATAGATGGATGGATGGATGGACGGACGGACGGACGGACGGACGGATGAGATGGATGGATGGATGGATGGATGGATGGATGGATGGATGGATGGATGGATTTACGGCACGTCGACACATAAATAGGTCATATTGTGCGCAAAAACCGACCGAAAGATGAAGAAATTAAGTAGTAATTAAAAATTAAGGTAAATATATAAAGATAAAACTATTAAAAAATAAGGGATGATATGGTAGTAATATAAACTATATATGTAAATCAACAAATGCCCGTCAACGGGTATACAAACAAGTAAATATATATAAGAACACATTATAATGATTTATATAGTCTGATTTCTTTTAGGAAATCTAAAACAAGATTAAATCTATAGTATCAAATAAATATTTCATAGTATTAACATTGTAGTACCTTTGACGCATAGGATCAAAGTCTACACATTCCAACAATATTTGTTTGGCCGTTAACGGTGCAAAGCAGGGTATATATTCTGGTAATTGCTCACCTGGTAATAAATATGAATGAGTATAACATGTATGCCCTATCCTGCACCGGGCTAGGACAACTTCTTCTCGACGAAAAGGTCTACTAGAAGAACACCATTCTCCAAGTAACGGTTTAATTGAAAGGAGTTTATTGTTAACTGACAAGTCCCAAGCGGCTTGCAAAGAGTTACGAATAAATGTGTTAATACAACTTTTAAAATCAGTATAAGGTAATTTAGCATTAGATATAGGTAAACCTATGCTGCTTAAGCAGCACTATCAGCTCTATCATTACCATGTATTCCTACATGGCTTGGAAGCCAGCAGAAAATAATAACTTTATCAACTATAAGAGAATTGTACATTTCTAAAAGCTGAACAACAACTGGATTATCATGTTTCATATTACCCGGTGCTTAAAGAGATGAAAGGGAATCAGAAATATTACAAAATGGTCATCATCAGATTCCTGAATATAATTAAGGCAAGTTCAATCCTTTGTCAGCAGCAAATTCGACATTCCCAACTCGGAGTTCAACATTCAAACCCAACTCGGATTTCGACATTGCCAGTTCGGAGTTCAACATTCAAACACAAATCGGAGTTTGATATTGCCAGCTGGGAGTTCAACATTCAAACCCAACTCGGAGTTCGACATTGCCATCTCGGATTTCAACATTGAAACCCAACTCGGAGTTAAAAAATTTCCAGCTCGGAGTTCAACCGCTGAGATCCCACCATCTGTAACCACATGCAAATACTACATATGAACTTACTGGGCATAAACACATATACAAACATACAACAAGCAGCGGCCCCGAGTTCAGTCCCCTCCCCTTGGGAAATAACCCCTGGGTCATAACTTGGAAACCGTCGAGATCCCACCAAATAACCATATATAAACTTAAAAGGTGTGAAGAGAAGGATAGAACCATCAAACCATCATTGGCCGGGATGGGCCTGGGGTCCATCTACACACATTGGCGTCTGTGTCATAACTTGGAAACTGTTGGGATACCCACCCTGTAAATCATATACACTTACTAGGCCTGAATACTTTAAGGCGGGCGCGGGCATTTGCGAAGTCGTGCCTTTGACTGCGTGATCTAATTTGATTACGAAATTATAAGCTTGTTTTGACTTTATTATATCATTGCGAAGATCAGGTGAGCGATCGGGGACGGTTTGGTATTCTTGCTTTGTATTTAAATGTGTTTCAAATTGTATTAAAATGATTGGTAAACATATTCAGTTGATATACGAGAACCTCTGAGATTGTCATAAGTGAAACTTTATCAAAAAATATTTTTATACTATTTTGTCACAACGATATGTTTGAACTATGACAAGGAAGCATCTATCGTACTTGACTTTAAGAAACATATGCCTGAACATGTCTTCGGGTAATATAAACTCTAGTACAGCAATATGTTTTCAAATCAATGCTTTAGATTGTTGAACAATATATCTGAAACAGTATTAACAAAAATGTTAGAAGACTTTATTGTTACATGGCAATTTTTTATTAAAAATAATGATTGCGTGCTTAACCTAAATCTCCAGGTAATACCAATATAATGTGCAGTTATATGTTGTATAAGTTAAGAGCCACGTTGTGATTAGTAAAGCATTTTCACGTTTTATTAGCGTTGTCCTTCCCTCCTCCCCACCCCCACCTCCTCCCCACAAATAAAAATAAAACCCACAAAAAACAATGTACCTGGAAGTACTGAGAATGCAAGGTTTGGTAGGAAACTTAAAGACTGTATGAATATTTGCTCGATTGCTGGACATTTAAAATTACCATATAGTTTGACACAGTTTTAGCCAAATTGGCGATCTTGGTCGACCTACAAAAATCTTAGAGGGTCGATCCATTACAAATATATAATATTGTGATCAGTTGTCATTAAACTGTTTCAAATCTAGACTAGAATATTATTTTATGAAATTGCTGATGGATAGACAGATTTGTGTTGTATGGCCAAGCTGTCACTCAAGATGACCTCCATGACTAAAATGTCTTCCGGGAACAAGATGCACAGAAGGCCTGCCTGTATCACTCTACTGGCTTGAATAGTCTAAAGCCTACTGGAAAACAGTTGTTTAAAAAATCAAAGGCTAGATATCTCTGATGTGTCCTGTCTGAAGCAACTGGTTTTGAACTTGATCAAGTTCAGTGGCGTAACCTAGAAAACGCCTTCTGCTGCAGGGACAAATAACTTAACAAGAGGCACTACCTTTTGATTCAACTTCCCTATGAAAATAAACTTTACTGTAGTATTTACTAAAAAATAAAAAAACAAATTTAAGGTGGAAGAAAGAATTTAAATTGATTATAAGTAAATAAAAGGCTAAAAGGGACCATAATTTTGATAAAAAAACAACAACAGCAAGAAACAGAACAGAATTTAACTGGACGAAGTAGGTTAAAATGCCACAGCCATGTGTAGTTTCATGATTTAGTCGATTTCGAAATACATTTTATAAACAAAACATTAAATCTTTTTGCATGTACAGTGCCCGAATTCACCAAACATTACTGAGAAAATGAATACTCTATAATATATTATTATGCAAATAAAAATAAACATCAAACAAAATGCAACTCGGTTTAAACATTTGTCATTATGAATGAAAACAGAGATAATCTGGAGCGTGACACTTGTTATGAATGAACACTGATAATCTGGAGGATGACACATGTTATGAATAAAAAGTCAGATAATCTGGAGCTTGACACTTGTAATGAATGAATAGATTTTGATCAGAACCTGGTCAAACACGGGCTTTCCAAATTGGATGACGTGGCCATTTTGGATGACGTCATGTTGTTAAAACTGTCAGCGTTGACTGAGACAGACAACTTAACAAACGCGATCAGTGAAAAAAAACGGTTTTTAATAACATTGTGACGTCATTGACGTCAAGACGTCATGACGTAGAGACACGTGTTAACGTTCTTGCACAAATAGACCCTCAACTCCACAATCTATGAAAGTTTTTATCAACTCCAATCTTATAACGATAACAGGATTTCTATATATACTATATTCCAACAGAATAATAATCCAGTGGTGTCTTATGTCTAAACATGTTTCTTTATTCATCTTATCATTAATAATAATTCACTGACATCGTGAATCACTAAAACCCTTTTGAAATAGTTGTTGCAATATATAATTATACATAATAAATGTATTGAAACAACTCTAAATATATTGAAACAACTTTTCCCCCGGAAATCTCGTTTAATTTGGGCTCTTTGCGCGAATATAACACTGTCAAGCGAAGGTGCGTGTGACGTCGCATCGTGTTTCCCCTTGATATGAAAACACCTTGCAAAATATCGCTTGAAAAAAAAATCGCCCACAACTCATACATAATGAGATTTCGTAGATTTTTTCGACCTCTTTATTTGCATTATAGTTGCAAGGAAGGCAGGAAGGCAGGAAGGAAGGAAGGAAGGAAGGAAGGAAGGAAGGAAGGAAGGAAGGAAGGAAGGAAGGAAGGAAGGAAGGAAGGAAGGAAGGAAGGAAGGAAGGAAGGAAGGAAGGAAGGAAGGAAGGAAGGAAGGAAGGAAGGAAGGAAGGAAGGAAGGAAGGAAGGAAGGAAGGAAGGAAGGAAGGAAGGAAGGAAGGAAGGAAGGAAGGAAGGAAGGAAGGAAGGAAGGAAGGAAGGAAGGAAGGAAGGAAGGAAGGAAGGAAGGAAGGAAGGAAGGAAGGGAGGGAGGGAGGGAGGGAGGGAGGGAGGGAGGGAGGTCAACTCAGAGTTCGACATTGCCAGCTCGAAGTTCAACATTCAAACACAACTCTGAGTTCGACATTGCCAGCTCGGAGTTCAACATTCAAACCCAACTAGGAGTTCGACATTGCCAGCTCGGAGTTCAACATCGAACCCAACGCGGAGTTCAACATTCCCAGATCGGAGTTCAACATTCAAACCCATCTCGGAGTTCGATTGCCATCTCGGAGTTCAACATTCAAACCAAACTCGGAGTTCGACATTGCCAGCTCGGAGCTCAACATTCAAACCCAACTAGTAGTTCGACATTCCCAGCTTGGAGTTCAACAATCAAACCCAGCGCGGAGTTCGACGTTCAACATTTGAACCCAATTCGGAGTTCGACATTGTCAGCTTGGAATTCGACATTCGACATTTGAACCCAGCTCGGAGTTCAACATTTCCAGCTCGGAGTTCAACATTCAAACCCAACTCGGAGTTTGACATTCCCAGCTCAGATTTCAACATTCAAACCCAACTCGGAGTTCGCCATTCACAGCTCGGAGTTCGACATTCGACTTTGAAGCCCAGCTCGGAGTTCAACATTCCCAGCTCCGAGTTTAACATTCAAACCCAACTCGGAGTTCGACATTCCCAGCTCGGAGTTCAACATTTAAACACAACTCGGTGTTCGACATTCCCAGCTCGGAGTTCAACATTCAAACCCAACTCGGAGTTCGACATTGCCAGCTCGGAGTTAACATTCAAACCAAACTCGGAGTTCGACATTGCCAGCTCGGAGCTCAACATTCAAACCCAACTAGGAGTTCGACATTGTCAGCTCGGAATTCAACATTCAAACCCAATGCGGAGTTCGACATTCCCAGCTCGGAGTTCCACATTCAAACCCATCTCGGAGTTCGATATTGCCATCTCGGATTTCAACATTCAAACCAAACTCGGAGTTCGACATTGCCAGCTAGGAGCTCAACATTCAAACCCAACTAGTAGTTCGACATTCCCAGCTCGGAGTTCAACATTCAAACCCAGCAAGGAGTTCGACGTTCAACATTTGAACCCAACTCGGTGTTTGACATTGCCAGCTTGGAATTCAACATTCAACATTTAAACCCAGCTCGGAGTTCAGCATTCCCAGCTCGGAGTTCAACATTCAAACACAACTCTGAGTTCGACATGGCCAGCTTGGAGATCAACATTCAAACCCATCTCGGAGTTCGACATTGTCAGCCCGGATATCAACATTCAAACCCAACTCGGTGTTCGAGATTGCCAGCATGGAGTTCAACATTCAAACTAAACTCGGAGTTCGACATTGCCAGCTCGGAGCTCAACATTCAAACCCAACTAGTAGATCGACATTCCCAGACCGGAGTTCAACATTCAAACCCAGCGCGGAGTACGACGTTCAACATTTGAACCCAACTCGGAGTTCAGCATTGTCAGCTTGGAGTTCAACAGTCAACATTTAAACCCAGCTCGGAGTTCAGCATTCCCAGCTCGGAGTTCAGTATTCAAACCCATCTCGGAGTTCGACATTGCCAGCCCGGATATCAACATTCAAACCCAACTCCGTGTTCGACATTGCCAGCACGGAGTTCAACATTCAAACCCAACTCGGAGTTCGACTTTGCCAGCCTGCATATCAACATTCAAACACAACTCGGAGTTCGACATTGCCAGCTCGGAGTTCAACATTCAAACACAACTCGGAGTTCGACATTCGACATTTGAACCCAGCTCGGAGTTCGACATTGCCAGCTCGGAGCTCAACATTGAAACCCAACTCGGAGTTCGACATTGCCAGCCTGCATATCAACATTCAAACACAACTCGGAGTTTGACATTGCCAGCTCGGAGTTCGACATTCAAACCCAACTCGGAGTTCGACATTGCCAGCTCGGAGTTCGTCATTCGACATTTGAACCCAGCTCGGAGTTCAATATTCCCAGCTCGGAGTTCGACATTCAAACCTAACTCGGAGTTCGACATTGCCAGCTCGGAGTTCAACATTCAAACTAAACTCGGAGTTCGACATTGCCAGCTCGGAGCTCAACATTCAAACCCAACTAGTAGATCGACATTCCCAGCCCGGAGTTCAACATTCAAACCCAGCGCGGAGTTCGACGTTCAACATTTGAACCCAACTCGGAGTTCAGCATTGTCAGCTTGGAGTTCAACAGTCAACATTTAAACCCAGCTCGGAGTTCAGCATTCCCAGCTCGGAGTTCAGTATTCAAACCCATCTCGGAGTTCGACATTGCCAGCCCGGATATCAACATTCAAACCCAACTCCGTGTTCGACATTGCCAGCACGGAGTTCAACATTCAAACCCAACTCGGAGTTCGACTTTGCCAGCCTGCATATCAACATTCAAACACAACTCGGAGTTCGACATTGCCAGCTCGGAGTTCAACATTCAAACACAACTCGGAGTTCGACATTCGACATTTGAACCCAGCTCGGAGTTCAACATTCCCAGCTCGGAGTTCGACATTCAAACCCAACTCGGAGTTCGACATTGCCAGCTCGGAGTTAGTCATTCGACATTTGGACCCAGCTCGGAGTTCAATATTCCCAGCTCGGAGTTCGACATTCAAACCTAACTAGGAGTTCGACATTGCCAGCCCGGATATCAACATTCAAACCCAACTCGGAGTTCGACATTGCCAGCTCGGAGTTCAACATTCAAACACAACTCTGAGTTTGACATTGCCAGCTCGGAGTTCAACATTCAAACCCAACTCGGAGTTCGACATTGCCAGCTCGGAGTTCAACATGCATTCAACATACATAATAATGTTTTTGATTTAGAACATATACACAATAAGTCTAGTCTATTCTTGAGTATGAATTATAGATGTACAAACGTGTTCTAATACTATTTTAGGTGCTTATTGAGTCTTTTTTATCTCCGTGAAAACACGTGTTGAGGCTAATTTAGGAGTCCTATACCCCCGATAATGCTCGTTTGGGTTATTTCAGGAGTTTGTTATCCCATGTGAATGCTAGCTGTGGTACATTTTGGACAATGCTTGTTTCAGCTTTTGAAGGGTGTTATCCCCGGGACAATACATGTTGGGGTAACTTTTGGCGTTTGTTATCCCCGGGACAATACCTGTTGGGGTAACTTTTGGAGTTTTTTATCCCCGGAACAATGCCTGTTAGGGTAACTATTGGAGTTTTTTATCACCGGGACAATGCCTGTTGGGGTAACTATTGGAAGTTTTTATCCCCGGGACAATGCCTGTTAGGGTAACTATTGGAGTTTTTTATCCCCGGGACAATGCATGTTGGGGTAACTTTATGAATGTGTTTTTTCAAGGACATGCATGTTGGAAAAACTTTAGGATTGTGTTATCCCTAAACAATGCGTGTTGGGGTAACGTTAGACATGTTATAAATGTGTTATCTCAGGGACAATGCACCTTGGCGTAACTTTTGGTGTTTGTTATCCCCGGGACAATGTATGTTGGGGTAACTTAAGGAGTATGTTATACCCGGGTTAATGCCTTTTAAGTTAGATTCACCTAAGACGATGCATGTTGGGGTAACATTAATTCTTTATCCCCGTAACAATGTATGTTAGGGTAATTTTTTGTGTTCTTTCTGCGACAATGCATGTTGGGTTTACTTCAGGAGTTGGTTATGCATTTTTGCCACTGACCGTTCGAAGGTGGTAGGCCTATTGTCAGCCCGTTTGTGTTTGTGATAAACTGATAATACATGCTTTGTTTATTAACATTGCAGTGCTGTTTGTTTTAATGCGTGTCTTTGGATGATTGTGTTCTGTGAAAGCTACGTTTCCTGTTCGACATTATACCTACGTTTCGTATACCAATGACAATGCTTGTTGGGGGTAACATTATGAGTTTGTTAAAATGAAAATGCTTGATGGGTGTTGAAGTTACTTTAGGAGATCTTTATCCCTCATCCAAAGCTTGTTGGAGTTACCACAAACAATGCATGATATGTAGCTACTTTAACATGTTTAAGAGTGTGTTACACACGCCGCAAACAAGTTTGTTCATTTTACACTAGGAGTTAGTTATCCCGTGAAAATGCGTGTTGCAGTTAACTAGAATTATGTTATATCAGTGACATGTTTGGGGTTATGTTATGGGTTTGTAATCCCCGTGAAAGTACTTGTTGGGTGTTGGAGATGCTGTAGGAGATACTGTAGGAGTTTGCTTGTTAGCTTACCGTTTAGAGTGTGTTATCCCCGTGAAAATGCTCATGTTGTTACAATATTGGTGTATTATCCTCTTGGGATTACTTTAGGATTATGCTATCCGCAGGACAATGATTGATTGGGTTTCTTGAATATTTTAAATGCGTGTTGGGTAATGTTTATTTTAGGAGTTCGTTATTTCCGTGTAAACGTGTGTTGGGTGTTGGAGTTAAGTCAGAAATGTGTTGGGGTTACTTTTAGAGTTTGTTACCCCGTGACATTGCATGTTGGGGCTACTTTTAGAGTTAATTGTCCCGTAATATTTCATGTTGGGGTTATTTTTAACGTTTGTTACTCCGTGACATTGCATGTTGGGATTACTTTTAGAGTTTGCTATCACCATGACAATGCATGTAGGACTTTAGGAGTTTATTATCCCCGCGGCATTGCATGCTGGAGTTACTTCAGGATTTTGGTATAACCGCAACAATACTTGTTGGGTGTTGGGGAATCTTTTGCAATTAGTTATCCCCGTGAAAGTGATTGTTGGGTGTTGAAGTTCCGTTTGGAGTTTGTTATCCCAATGAGTAGTATTTTTTCTTTTAAGAGTTGATTAGCCGTGTGACAATGACTGGATTGTGTCAATGTCTACGGACAATGATTGATCGGGTTACTTTGATAGTTAAATTCTTGTTTGGGTTGCTTTTAGAGTTTACTATCCCCGTGACAATGCTTGTTGGAGAAACAATAGGATTTTGGTATAACCGCGATAATGATTTTGGGTGTTTGTGAATATTTTGGAGTTTGTTATTCCCGTGACAATGCGTGTTGGGGTTACATTAGGAGAGTGTCGCACCGGTACAATACGTGTTGGTTTTTTTTATGATTGTTATATCCGTGAACATGCTTGTTGGGTGTTGGAGTTACTTTAAGAGTGTGTTATACACGTCGCCGCTAGACCATGTTTGTTGATTTTACACAAGGAGTTAGTTACCATGGAAATGCGTGTTGAAGTGTTATACATATAACATTGAGGAGATATTTTCGAAATAATTGTCGATGTTTTTAAGATCGAATTAAGTAAGTGCTAGTAGCAGGTACTGTTGACGAAACGGGCAAAGTTGATGACGTCACTTGAGAGGTGCTTTTCCGTATCACACATGCCGTTTGGACTCGTGTGTGGTGCTGTAGGCTTATATGAAAAGTGTTGAAGAGTTGGAATTGTGCTGATAGTTTTGTTTATATATTTTGGTATTTTCAATTAGGTGGGAGGAGCATGCAATAGCGTTACAACATGTTTTAGTAGATTAAGTTTGGAAATGTTGACTAGATGCAGTATTGGCTATTGCAATCTTGAGTATCTAGAACATATGATTGATTGTGTGTGTGGGTTGGGATTGTGTGTGTGGGTTGGGAGGTAGGGAATTTGTAATAGAAACCGACCATCAGTCCCTCGCATATTGAAAAAAAAATGAGAAAAATGGTCACATTACGTGGTCTGAGTATTAACTTTCATACCCCATCCAAATCCTTCTCCTAGAAGCGAAAATGGGGTTGGTTGGGGTATGAAATAAAACCGTAGTTTCAGCTTAAAATGTTTGCATATTTTAAATTAAATTAAAACATTTTATAGGTAATTTTAAACAGGTTATCGCATTTGGTCAGTAAATAATGTTTTTAAACAAGTTATATTGTCGACATATCCGTTATAAAATCCTGCTAATATAAGCTTTCCCATCGCTTAATGGAATTAAGGCTGGACCACGTAATGAACAGAAACCACAGCAATCAAACACAATGACACCGTAGGTCCGCACTGAACTAAATGAGCATAAACATAAAAAGTGATGAAAAAATAGCGACTCGGAACGGTCAGTGGGCAATAAGGCATACAGGTTATCTTAAATCGGTTGTATGTGTACAAAACCTTGCTATTATCCTGTCTCAAACGCCGAATGAAATCCTTTGTGCCATATGTAATGTACGCAATTTTTATGTGTGTGTATGGTGGTGGGGGGGGGGGGCATTTATCTTGTGAATTTCCCAGCCATAGGTATAGATATTTGACGTACATATGCGAATTTCAAATTATTCACATTTTACTTTCATACAAATAGGACAGTCTGACCGAAGATCGGCAAAGAATGCTTTCAGCTTCTGTGGGTTCAGTACATTTGAACATTTTTAATTAAACTAGTACCTAAATAAAGATATTTTTAGCCCGCATGAGGAGTTCTGAAGGTTCAATACTATATGAACTATATATCTTGTACAAGTAATCATTTTCTAGATTACATTAAGTGATCTGTTTTTTCAATACATTAATGAACCTTATACATAAAAAAAGAGTATGATAATGGACCTTTGGAAACGGCCGAGAACGACACATACGAAATATTGCAGTCTCGGTTTGATTAAGAATAGGAATACATACTATACATGTTATAGGATTGAACCGTATATCGGTCACATAATACTTTAAGATTCTGTGGGCTCAGAACATTAGTTGAACCTTTTTCAATTAAGCTAGTACCTAAATAAAGATATTTAAGCTCGCGTTAGGCGTTCTGAGGGTTCAATACTACTGAACCGCGTATCTTGTACTAGTACTCATTTTCTAGATTACATTAAGTGATCTGCTGGTTCAATACTTTAATGAACCTTATACATAACACGCTTGCGTTATATATAACACATGCACAAGTATTCAATAACCATATTCAACAATGTTTCATTCTTTTAACGGAATAAATCTATACTCTTTATATAAGTTACAGAATAGTAATACAAATGTTACGTATCTGTATTGTTTATAAACATGCATCACTTACAAAACTAATAGTAATAATGGAGTGTAAATAGAAATAATAAGGGGACCCCTGAAGAGATTGCCCTTGGAATATTTATAATGACTAAATATATACTGGCATGTATACGCAATATATGTGTAACATCTTACATACATATTTTAGCAGATATTCCTAAAACAGTCGAAACATTGCTTGCAACCAATATTGGTATGGTGCGCTGTAAGCGTTAGCATATTCATTATTAAGAAATATTCATTGGATATTTGAAGCAGTATAGGGTCTATAATTTGATAAACCAGGCTTTATGGGTGAGTTGGGCTACAGTATGATATAGCTATATATATTTTCCTCATATGAGAACATTCTATCTTACATTTGACATAAAAAAGCTTACAATTTTTAACTATCTTTTTTGTTTTCTGTAACTAGCGGAATGACATCAATCAATAATATTGATAAGTGGCTAGCAATGTGCCGCGCAATGTGTGTAATAATGAAACATACACAATTTGATTAGTTAAGATATTGGCTAGCGTTATTTAGTTTTACTGATATATGTTATTTTGAAATCAAAAACAGTGTTTATAGAACCACTACAGTATAGCTATGCCCTTGAGATGATGACAGTCATGATAAAAAATACAAGTTTAATCACCGGATCACTTTTTCAGAATATGTTACATCAAAACGACCAGGCTGTCTGTAGAGGGACATCATCCAGGCTGTATATCAGAAGTGTGCCGATGCACGAAATCTTCTGAGAATGAAACATGTAAGTAACAAATCTTAAAGGTATGTTGGCTGCTGCTAAAAATAGACTGAAATTAAAGACAACATTTCGGTAAATTTTATTTAATTAAATGCAAGCAGGTTTCACTTCAAATGATAATGATTAATAAATCAAGACGCTAGTTTTAATGTTTGATAACAACTTCAAGATTGCCATGAGTCCCTTTAAGTATCAAAGCAATACATTTGGCATTTCATTCACAAAGTCAATTTCATATGGTGAAATAGCTGTTTGTTTCTTACGTTAAAGGCCAAGGTCGGTGAAGTGGGGATTAGTCAGCGGCTATGTCTAACCACAGTAATTGAACATTCCAAATTTCATAGCAAAACTTTTGATGGTGTTGAAGATATATGTCTTAAAAAAAGGAAAAAAAAAGAAACCCTATGAAATTTCCTAAGTTTGTCTGTCTTTAGAGTTAAGGTCAGTGTCACTAGTGGGATGAGACTTAGTTTCAGAGAGTATTATGCCTTACCCCAATCAAGGTACATACCAAGTTGCGTAGGCAATTTGTCTTGAAGATAAATGTAACTGTAGGCACCGGTAAGGTGATGTCTCGCTTTTTATTTTCTTTGAAAACAAGAGACGAAATTGTTTACTCCTGAAACATTACTGATTGTACTAATCAAAATGAGTACGAGTACGATAGTTAGAATCAATTTGAGTACGAAATTGGTAAAGGGTTCTCGTTCGTGAATTAATTTGTTAGCGTTCTTTTTTTATCGCATTATCCAAATTTCACTAGATTTTTACTGTCAACAACTTGCTATTCGAAATTGAATGCACATATGCATTTTAAGATTATTTTAATTGTTCATGCTATTTCGCAGAAATAGTGTTGTGGATTTTAGCGAAAACATTTTAGCGACAATATATATTTGTGTGGACTTTAGCGGACAATTATGTGGACTTTGGCGTTCGTTAGCGGAAATGTTTTTTCTGTACACATATATCTAGTCGGCATTGTAATAATATAATGATACCAGTTTATAATATACACAATGGGTGAATTGCCTTTCGTTGGCAGGTACCCGGCCGTGTATGACTGGAGACGAGTAAGCAGATAAAATACTCGTTTCCTTTTACGATAATTCACTTCGTTATTTTGTAAAGCGTCATCTTAAAATAAATGTACATTATGAAGTAAAACGCGTTCATATAAAGGTACATGTAAGTAAATCATAGTTCTGAAATAGATATTGCATTTTCTTATGATGTGGGGGATACGATTTGTTTATTGCAGTTGTCAGTGTATGGCAGCATTCTACTGCCACTAATACAGGAGATGGCGTGTATATGTATTTGACAGGATCTCCTCTATCACAAACAGTATCGTGTAACATTACTTAATTGTTCAGATAGACTACACACCAGACAGGGCTAACAATAGCATGTATTTGAAACTTATAAGGCAGAACCAAACTATTAAAACAACACTCCTCAGCAAGAATTATTACTTTACGACAGATACATTTTCAGAAAGCCCCAGTGACATCATTCTTAAAAACGGACCGACGATTTAACGCCTGCTTTTGTTGGCTTTTGTTGGCTACCTTAAAGTGATATCAATCAATGGTGCAGACATACCTGCCTGTAGTATGTGGTCATTTTTATTTTTGGTAACGTTGTGCTTCAATACATTTTAAGTTATTATTATTATATAGACCGTTTATGTGATACATATACTCAAAAAGGTAAAAAGAAACGCATAATGGGTATTTCCGCTGTATTGGTTTGAACAGCACCGAACACACCAATGGTTGCCCCTTTAAAGTTTCATTATCGACAGAATGCGCATTTGGCTCAAGCAGGTGAGCAAACGTAGGCTTTAAACGTTGCAATCTCTTAACATTAAACACATTACTGAAAGGGCTTGACTAGTTCAAGCGAAACTTCAACATTTATGAATTTCATGTAACAAAGTCTACTTTGATTAAAAGGTCTACTACATGAAAGAGTTGCCCTTTCTGTAATTAGTGGCAGCCTCTTTCTGTACAAAACACGTTGAGATATATCTGTAATATTATGTGGAATTAGGTGTATATAATAGTGCAGTATAGGCATTGTTTTGATTATACGTTTCTTTTTCCTTTCAGTATATATAAATGCAATTTTCATACAAAAAAAGCCAAACCAAAAAAATCAACCCACTACAATTACCAGAAACATAGTTTTATTCAGAGGTTATACTATTCGGAATGATATAAACTTCTTCTGATTCAAACAAATAATCATGTTTCTTTCATGCGCTATTCTGACTATATGTTTTTATTTAATTGGTTCGGGAATGGTTTGTGTGTTTTTATCTTTAAAATAATAATAACTACCATGTTTTAAAACAATATGCTTTATGAATATGTTGAGAGATAAACAAATTCGACTAAACGTTTAAAAAATGAATCCTATTTGGCAGAAAATCAACAGGTGATAGCAGCTAAAACATATACGATGCACAAACACGTATCAACCGAATGTAATAATAAATACTGAAAAGGGGATCCCTTGGAAACAACAAACACACACTAAAAAGTAGCAGACAGGATTATATTGATTCTGTTCATTAGAGGTAATATAATTTGCAACACCTCTCAGTCCCGAGCACCTGCTTTAGCGGTCTTCTACTTTAAAACCATAAAATAAGGTGTGCGTTTGCTGATCCCAAAGGACCAGCAAGTAATAACACAACTGATTTGTAGTCGGGTCGATTTTTACAGCCGCCACAAACGAAACATAGGCAACCAAGAACACACAGGTAAAGCAAACAACAATTACAAGGGTAAACGCTAGTGTGAATGTCAATAAATACTGAATATGAGATCCACTGAAAGCAACAAACACAAACAAGAGAGAAAGGTAACAGAATCGGTTTTATTGAGTCTGTTCATGATACATGTAGGTAATATAATGTGCAACACCTCTTAAGCCCACTAGCACCGGCTTAAGCAGTATTCTAATTTAAAACCCCAAATAGTGGGTTTGATGATCCTTCACAAAATGCCTAGATCGACAAGATATTCTTCTCTTTGGTCAGCTGTATGCATGCAACGTGTGGAATTTAATGTTAGTCTATTGAAACACGGCGGTTGTTTATGCAGGCATTCAGAAACCCCAACGGAAAAGTGCGTATCGGGGTCGGTACGGGGACCTACCTATAATTCAAAGCCAATGAATCATGTCCATGGTAGTTACATACTAACACAGAACCATGGTTCTCATGTCTACTTAATGTGCAGATGCGGTTTGATCAAACTGTTTAATGAGTTGCGATAACACGTATATTTCTGATGTCGCCGATTATAGAGCTGGCATTGGCATGCCGAACTGTGTAAATAGGGAAGGCACCATTACTATCAGGAATACCGGGTACGTCTGTAACAGAATCATCATGAACTCAAGTCAAACGTCATTTGAGGTTAATCATGAATCAACGAAATAAGGTTATCATCCAGTCATTTGAGGTGAAGGTTATTTTAATTACCTGTAGATAGGCTACGCCCATTGACAGTGTCGGTTACATTAAAAGAGATCGGTGAACTATGCATTCTACGATTGAAGTAGTAGAAGCTATTGCCATAATTGGGACTGCCATGGATTTACCGAAAGGTCTGGTGGGTTATTTCTAAGCCATGATACTTGTTTGATGTAAAACAGAAAGCTGTGGGCTGTTGGGAAAGTCAATTGTTAGCAGAGATCCTATGGATGCACCTGATATAAGACAGGATGTAGGATAAGTAGCCCATCGAAGCGTGTAATTAACGGGATGAGAACACACTCTGTTTGTTTTGTAGAATGTCAAGTTCATCTGTCTGCCATACTCTAACTTCCAATAACTGGTAGTTATTGTACATCAATCATTCTGACAGATGTGTTTTTTTCTCAATTAAATGATTAACACCTGTGCAGCTACACGTTATAATGAATATAGGAAGTTTGAAGTTATAAAATTATAGCATTTGTAAATACTATGAGAACCAAAGACATGTTATAACTGAGAATAGTATGGATAACAAGTAGAAGTATTACAATAAACCACAATACAAAAACGATGGCTATAATAAATATATACATATATATAAATATAGGATATTCGTATTGTTAAGTTAATATATTCAAAATGTTTTTGATTGTACAAATATAATAATTATCACAAAACGAAAAGTACAGACTTTATTAACCCTGATCTTCTTTCCAAATATAAAAGTAATTTAAGGACTCTTCTGCGACAAGGACTATCACAACCTGACTTCTATGGTGATGTGATTTATAAACTTCGTAAAGTTCTTGGTCATGATCATTTTCATACTACCATTGTTAAACTTGTTAAAAAGTTCATCAAAAGAGGTTATGACCCTATCATTTTGCAACGTACTGCATGCTTGGTGGTGGACTCTTTTACAGTTCACCACTATGCTTTCCAGGCTGTGGACCCTATGACGACGCCTACCTAAAGCCCATTGGGACGGTGGCGTTTCATGTTTGTCAATGATCTTTCTTGTCGTGCCCTTAATGGTTTATTCTCTTGTTGCTCTGGTTTCTGCCAAGTCATTGAGTACCTTCATTGTGACTTTATAGGCTATTGTTTTTTTGTATTATATTTACACGAGCATATTTGTGTTTTACTTATATTGCCTATTGATGCTGCCTTGTTGGTTAGAGATTAGATCATGGCGAGGATTTCCTTATTTACACTGTCCTGTTTTAATGGGATGACAGTAGGATAAGCGTGAGGTTTGGTGCACCCTATAACCGGTGTAAACCCCCAGTGGCCTACTTTGCCACTGACCGTTCCAAGGCGGTAGCCCTATTGTCAATTATTTTGTGTTTGTGATGTCGTTTGCATTTATTATTACTTTTGCATTCTTGTTTGTCTGTTTGCGTGTTTGTTTCTGTGTTTTGTTGTTGACTGTCCTCCTTGAATGCTACTTTCCCTGTCCGATCTTTTTATATTTCTTTATTATTAAATGTCCAAGCATGTAATACGAATGTGTTATATATCAACAAGAGGATGCACCTACTTTGGAAAATGCATATACCTTAAGAATATTCACAAGCCTCCTGATTGGCTACAGCATTTCAAACCGGAAGTCGGATTGGCCTACTTAAAGAATTCAAGAATCAACAGGAACCGACCGCGGTGGCACTCTCAGTTGCAGCCCGACTGGCGCCACAATCGACCTGACTACAAATCAGTAGTGTTATTACTTGCTGGTCCTTAGGCATGACACTTCTCCTAGCCTCGTCCGTCAGATGGAGACCTAAAACGGACGGTCCAGTGTATTCGAGTATATCCTCCGAGCACGTTTAAGAACTCTTGGAATCTGTTCAATAGTAAAAGTAAGGCAAGATTCCCGGATTTCTGTGTTTCCTCCCCTTCCCTCTGGGGCGACTCGAAATAACATAAACAATGTGTTGATGAGCCGTTAAACAAATATTCAATTCAATTAACGAATCACCAATTATCATCTGAGTGTACATAGTCGTCAACTTACTAAATCAACACTGGACTTTCAACTTTAGTCCTCTAGGGGACTTTGAACGCGGGATTATCTACGGGAACCCTCTACAGACTTCCAGTTATACTTACCACCTGCGGACTAGATTGGCATCATATTGTACTCCACTGTATCTGCTAGTCTTTTTCAAATATACCATAGGTCAAGGGTAAATAATACTTTGACCACTTAAACGGGCTTTTTATTTATTCAGATGTAAATGTTCATAACATTTAATAGCAAAATGGAAAATGCCTCTTTCTGTTGATGCACACATAAAAAAGACGGAAATGACCTGAAGGCCGTACTTAGATTTTAACAGATATCGATTTGCCCGGATTTTAAATGTCAATAAAGTGTAACTGTAATGTTTAAAGTAAATGTAAATACAATATTTGCCAGTATCATCGACCACTTTAAGTGCTTGTTTTATTAAAGTTTTACCCGGTTCATTGTTCGGATGACACAGAAATAACGTACTAGTGTTTCCTGCTTACGACTCTAGGGATGTACCAACCACGTACCGAACATAATATTTAGTTATAGTAGGTAAAGCAATAAGAAAGCGTTACATTATGGACTATCTGTTTGCGTTATGTTACGGAATACCTACCTTTTTTGCATTGTTTAACATTCAGTTCTACTTCACAAATGCAATTTTTGAAAAGAATGTCGCTTTCGACAATCTGTCTTGCCCATCATCTGGTTTACAATCTCTTGGTTCGACAAGAAGCGTCATAGAATGCTCTAGTCTCTGTGAAACACTGTCTAGTTGTCGAAGCTTCTTTTTTAATAAAAATAACAAACAATGCAACGGACTACCAGCAATGCTAACTTCGACAATAGGGTGTGACAACAAGCCGGGAAACAAGTATTATGCAACTGGTAAGCAAAGACAAATTTGAAACTGTTTATCTTTCTTTGACATGCTCTACGTAATGTCTACGTTGTTTTATTGGTAACTATTTTCAAATAAAATAGTAAGGCTCGGAGTCAATCGTGAATACACAGAACAAAATTCCTGATTACTTAGTCTTTGGAGCCATCTAGAGTCAAACTCGTATCATCAGTATACTGTGATAATAAAAATTAAATGTTCTCCATTTTAATACCTTTATTATTTGGGTTGTTTCTTAGCAAAACAGATAGTACTTCGGCACAAATAATGAACAGATAGGGTGACAACGAATCTCCTTGACGACAACCTCTTTGAAATAGAACCAACCAGACATATGTCCATTAACATTAGCACAAGACTCAGTGTTGTAAAAAAAATTTTTTATCCAATTGATAATGAAGGGACAAAATTAAAAAATTAAATAAAAAGTGTGTTTGTTCCTATAAATCTGTTTCCGTAAAAACCCTGTTTGATCTTCAAGGATGATAGTACACAACACATTTTTTATTCTAAAGGCTATGGATGCTGGTGCTAGTTTGTAAGAGACATTTAGAAGGGAATTAGATCTCCAGTTTTGTTTGTTTTTCAAATATAATTTATCTTTATTACCTTTCGGAATGCAGGTTGCTTTTGTGTTACTTAAAGTTCTCCTTTTAAGTACGCATAATCTTTTGTCCTTACTAAAATATGACCTATATTGTTCCATTTTTTAAAGAAAATTCAACTGTGAATCCAGAGTTGCCTGGGCTTTTCTTATTCGACATTTTGTTCAGTGTATATAACATTTTTGTTTAACTAAGAACATCTTTTATAGATTGTTTTATATTTTCACTTATTTTGGGTACGTTAACGTCTCTTAGTAAAACATTTAAATCTATGATCATGATGTAGGTTGTTTCTTTAGCTTCATATAGTGTTTTAAAATGATGTTTTGTTCCCATCAGATCTTCTTGTGTTTTTAGGTAATACCTGATTTTGATATTTAAAAAAATCATAAATTTTGACGCGTAATTTCTATTTCCAAATTGCAAAAATAACTAGAAATAGTTTCTCCTTCATTTATCCGTCTTGCTTAAGATCGCACATAAACACCTTCTAATTTTTATTTTTTTACGGAGTTCAACTAAAAAAATGTCCCGCTCAAGTAAAGTGTAGATGATGTCGTTTTCTTTTTCAAGCAAAAAACACCTTCTTCCTTATTTATATTCATTTTCGTTTTACATGATGAGTAGGCTATCGTTTTACCTCTAATTGCTAATAGTAACATCTCAAAGAATAACTGATCATTTATGTTAAATTTTAGTTTTTGTATTGGAATTTCATTATTAGCCACGCTACTGCCTTGAATATCGACAGCGTATTGTCTTTTAACATCATCTATTATCAGTTTTATTTCTTCAACATGTTTTGTGACTTTTAATAGTGAGTTATTAAATTTCCGCTATGACTTGACTTTTATAAATTGTCCAAATTCAAACTCGATATAAATCATAGAATGAGTACTTTTGTATCATCTAACATTAGAAAAAAATATTGTCTTGCACTTTTTACTGGGTTTCTACGAAGTCATGTATATTGCTGTTATTTTCTACATTTTGCTCTCTACAGCAAGCGATTAAATTATTTTCTACAATAACTTCTAGAAGAGTATCACGTGCATTTGAGTTATTTATATTATCCATGTCACTTTCAAAACTTTTAACCTTATTTATAAGAATAGCTATTCATCTTGATTGACCAGTACGACTGCTGAAAAAACCCTCGAATCCCCACTGCGCTGAGCTATTTATATTTTGGGGTTCCTCTATGTTATAATAAGAATTGTAATAGTTGTAATTTATAATTATTTATTATTGCGTTTATGATTGGAAACTGCTAATGATCTATTTATATTGTTGAACCATTTTACGTTGTCAATCGGTCATTTCATAACAGCTTAGCTTTTAATATGTTTAAAAAAGAATTATCTCCAAAGCCAGATGTACCCCTTTTAAAATCTTCATACACATAATCGCTAAACAGTAAAGCAACTGTGAAAAATACATATTTCACTCATACATCCTGATATTTAATCATTTAGAATAAATTAAATACTATTCTCAATTTAACAATGTTTAAATCACAATTATAGAGAGAAAGTATGCAACACAATGCAGAGCTACAGAAGTTTCAGACTGCAGTATACCAAACACCATTTGCATCCAGGGAACCTGCCAGTGTGACGCTGGTTACAGGCTCGAACCATCCACACAGTCGTGTGTTATAAGTATGTTGAAACACGTAACCATACACATTTTTGTTCGGCGACATTGTCAGTGGGTGGCTAGCATCTCAATCGTACAAACTCGTTAATTTCCGTAGGCAGTTCCGATTGGTTCTCTTTGTGTTAGACGTTTGTTTATCACATAACTTGCGGTGTGAGAATGTTATTAAGCCATGACATAAATAACATATTTACACTAGTGTAATTAATATGCAAATGAAGGCCAAATCATCGCTAGGTCTTTACCGTTCAGTTCCTATTGCCCCGTCTTTTCCGTAAATTGACGAGGCAGTTTTGAATAATAATAATAATAATAATAATAGTAATAATAATAAATTCTTTATTTCTTTATTTCATGAAGGTACAACTCATTAAGATTATACAAACAATTGCACAACACTTATCTTCCATGAGGCCTTCTAATAACAACAGCAACTTATAAACAATAGTAAGTGATACATGCACGTAACATTAATAATATGTTTCAAGCTGGCATTCAAAACAAGTATTCACTATTAACACAACTTAATTTGAGCAGAACACCTGTTATCTTGAAATAGAAATAATTTATAATTGTGTTTGAAAGCATAAATAGAAACAGAAGTCCGGATATTTTCTGGGATTGAATTCCAAGTCCGCATGGCAACATAGGTAAAAGATTGTTTTAAATATTCTGATTTAGGGCTAGGATGCTTAATGTCATGTTTAATGCATGATCTTAAATTATATCTGCTATTTTCAGAAAATGTTATTAATTTACTTATGTATATTGGTGTAAGATTATGAATTGCTTTATAAACTAAAACACCTACTTGAAATTTACATCTTGTTTTAAATGACATCCAATTTAACTCATTGAAAAGATTTGCAGAAGGTGTATGTAAAGGTTTTATCAAAATCCAGCGTGCGATGCTTTTTTGTAAAGTAACAACCTTTGTAAAATTTAATTTAGTACAATTACTCGGTGTGGTACGGAGAAGACCGACGCATCTTAGGCAGCTACATTAATAAATGCACGCTGCGTAGTAATTTTGGAGTTATATGATGAATAGAATCTCACATTCGTGTCTATTAAATATTGTAACCATGCGGTTAGGTTGCTCAATTCCTTCTTTTTCTTTAAAAAATCGTTTCGAATCAATCGTTTAAGTTGAAAGGGACTAGAGGCGACATGGAAGTATGATTGATTGGATCTAAATACAAATAAAAACAGTCAAATAATATATATTGTGCTCTAATTGCATATGAAATTAGCACATGCATTTTCGGTATAATTATTTAAGGCATGAAAACTCGACAACACCTTGTTTCGTTGCTATATCATAGTAGTCATTAATCTTTAAGTACAATGTAAGTCTCGTACAATGTATGGTTCTATGACCAATGTAATATTACCATTTCTTGGATGCCGGACAAGGATATCCGTCATTTTACCGGGACTAGATATATCCATCTCACCCTAGGGTCGAGATGAAATTCACGCGCGCCAACATCCGGTATGCAGAAAAAAATACAAAACATTAGTAGCTGTCGGCTTCAGCGCACAACATGTCTCTGATATGCAAGAAAAAGAATCTATCATGGTTATTCGGTACAGACAGGGAATTCCAACCCTCGGTATAAGCGTTTTAATCGGAACCTCGGCAGAGCCTCGGTTCCGATAAAAACACTTCTATCTCGGGTTGGAATTCCCTATCTTCACCGGATACTCATGAAAGATTCTTATAATATAACACGAAATAGTCTCCAGGAAAGTACATGGTTGACACAGGCAAATGACTGATACTTCAGGGAGCCTGTCCGTGCCATCTTTATGGAAAAAAAAGATCCAAAATGGTTTGGGTATGGTCAAGCGAAATTTCAACCGAATATGTGTAGTACAAAACAATAATTTAACACTATCTATGTGATATCGTAAATAATAATGATATAGTAGAACTGGTGCCCTTTATATCCGAAAGGTTTGGTACACCATTTTTTAAAGTTGTTTTGTTTTTGACGTAAAATAATTCGGTCCATGTCCCATCCATGTCCCATCCATTTCCCATCCATTTCTGAAGAGAAAAAAAGCTAAACAAATTGCTCGTCCTTGTGTCTTAAATGTCCAACGTATCTAATATATTTCATAAAAACACGAATATATACATTCGGTTCATTTAAAAACGCAGTATAAGATTGTATTTTATGTTAGTCGATTAACATACGGCGATAAACAGTTGTATAAGATTTGCTCTACTTCTTTAGTTAAAAAACATTTTGCTCGAGGTCTTTAATTCCGTTTCTAGAAATTCGAAAACTACCAATTGTTGCGTTTTTAAATATACTGAGTATATATCTATTTGCCATTATATAGCAGAGTACTCAAATGCCAAATTGTCGGAACCGATCAGATTTATTGTGTGGTAGTTTAGTATAATATTTTTTGAAATATCTTAACATTGTATGGTTTAAAAAATGTTGCCTTATATAAGGCTTTGGTTCGTGGCGGTATTAAATAGCATATACGATCTGCAATCTGATTTGTTCCGATAATTTGGCATGTGATCGATCTCATAGTGATTTCTATGCAGTTAACGATCCTTTTAATTGTAAGACATTATTAACGATAGCAAATTCTTTACGATAAGAAATAACACATTTTAAAACATACTTCATAGGATGCATGCACTTTGCCTCTCATTAAACCAACCTTCTGCCTATATGTCATATACGTCAAAAAGCTTGGCTTTGCATTGCCTTAAAGGGAATATACAGACGGTCACGCAGCCAAACAATTTTTATTATTGACAGTTCTTATAGACTTGGTGAATGTGTGAACGAATTATCTAAATCGAATAATAAACAAAGAAGACACGATCACTTGAAAGTTCTTTTGAAAAGGATATGGAAGCCGCCATTTTGAGAACTATGACATCACAGTTTTAAATTACCATATATACAATATTTATAAATATGTTAATTAACTAATTTAGAGAGGAGAATCACAGCAAAGGTATGAAACATAAGTATTCTCAAGTGGTATAATGCATTATGTGGTCAGTAATGGAGTTTGTATTCATTTGCAGTGATTTTCTTTGCTTTAAATGATATTTACCAACATGCCATATTTGGTAATATACAACTATGACATTAGTTCTTAAAATGGCGGCTCCAATATCCGTTTTAAAACAACCTGCAAATGGTTATCCGTCTTTGTTTATTATCCGATTTTGATATTCTTACACCTTGTTCCAAGTGTTTCAGAACTCTCAGTAATACAGATTGTTTGGCTGTGTCGCTACATTCCCTTTAAAACATAGCTAAGATATGCATTGAGCTAGTGTTACAACCTTTATAATAATTACAATTGTTCTTTCTATCAGATTGTGTGAGTTATGGATCGACATATATAAAGTACAGCAATAAGGAGTTGGCCGTCCCTCATCTGCAACATTACGAGTCAGCGAGTCTCCTGGAGTGCCAGACGTATTGTACAAACACACCGGCATGTATGGGCGTCAACTACTTTGCACCACTTGGAATGTGCCGAACAAAGACAGAGACGCCACTGACGTCACCAAGTGCCTGGGACGACTATCAAGGCGTGGACTATTACAGTCGCAATTGTGCTTAACTATATCCAGGGGCGTAGCTCCCCCTTTTTTTAAACTTATCTACGCAATGGTGCATTTTGACAGAGAACTTGTATGGTTTCTCATGGATTACTCCGCCTCTTTCTGATCCCCAGTGTCCACCCGTTATTATCCTTTATCATGCAGATATGCACTTTTCTGCCTAATAAAGGGGTGACCTATTAAATTTTGCTTTAATTATGAACTGACCAATGAAGCAAATCAATGCGGAATCCCTCGGCGTTTATTGTACGTAACGTTATCTGACGTCATGCACGTAACGTCATAAAACAAACAAAAAACAACAACATGGCGACGTCCTCGATACCATTCTGAGAAATAGCTAATAATAGTAATTCATACAGAAAATATGGATAATCTACATGATAAATAGAATATTATGTCAGTGCCTCTTACTCTCGGCACGAAAACGAAGAATGGCTCGGCAGAGACTCGCCATTCTTCGTTTTCTAAGCCTCGCCTAATAAACTTGATAGTAAAAGGCACTGACATAATATTCTCTATTTATAAAACAAAACTATATGCAGTTCTGTTTACTTTCCTGGTGAATTTTTTTTAGAGTGGATATTTCCCTTGTTCGAATTACTTTTTGTTTATGTTTTCCTTCACCATCTATCATCATATTTGTTTCTTTTCTTTCTTTTTTTTTGTTTGGTTGTGTTCTTTATTTCTTTTTTTCACATTGGTTAACTGAACCAATGTGACACTGAATAATTATAATAATTCTAACCAATCGGTTCATATCTATGTATTTTCCTTAGCTGTTATAAATAATCTACATGTACGCGAAATACGATGCATATTGTGAATAATTACATTTGAATTGTATCGGCCTATCAACACATTGTTTATGTTATTTAGAGCCGCCACAGGGAGACGGGAAGGATACATAGGAATCCGTCAACCGTTCCCTACCCTTATTATAAATTCCTATGGTTATGTAACGTGCTCCGAAGATAGACTCCGATACTTGCAACATTCCGGTTTACGTCACCAGCAGATGGACGAGATTCTTGCCTACACTGAAGTAACACACTGCCGTCAGTGAGGCTGGAACCCGTGGGGACGGATTCAGAATCATTAAGGAGGGTATGGGCCTGAGTTATTTGCAGATACGTGTAAACTACTATTGAGAGAAAAACAAAATTCTCCCGAAATTCTCCCATGATGTAAGAACGAAAACATACCTAATATAACTGGCAGTTATAAAACCGGCAGTTATAAAGATTACTTAATTAGTTTCCATTATAAACACATGAACACCATTCTTAACATTTCCCGCGTTTTAATTCATTAGAAACATTCTTTTATTAGGAGTCATTCACTATTGCGTAGATATCTGAAGTAAACGTAAACCCACACATGCACACTAGAATGAATTTAAGGTGGGTAAAATGTGGGTAAGGATAAAATGCATCTATATGCAAATTTGGTGCTTGTATCACAATATTTTTGTGAAATTTTGATTTTATTTGAGTTTACGCTGGAAAAAGGCGACGTCACCAACCCACTTAAAGACTGTATCAAACACCATAATAGTTTCTATTTCAAAGATATTTTAGCAGAATGAAGAGATGAACATTTGATTTTTTTTATATTAAACTGAGTATACGCATGCTCAGAATTGAAAATATAATAAATATATATATATATATATATATATATATATTATCTATAAGTTAATATGTGTTGTAAACAATTAAAACTAAGTGGTTTTATTTATTGAATGAATAAGCATAAGTCAGTTTAAAAGAGATAATTTATTGTATACTAGATCGGAAAAGAAAATAATTCGCGCATGCCCAGAAGTGAAAATATATTGTGGGTCCATATCTGAAAATAATCAGTATCAAAATATCATCTCCGGACAAAATTTGGTGCTTGTATCACAAATAGCACAATTTATCGACTATGCCGCTCTGCTACTAAGCGCATAATGGGAGAAAAATAATCCATCATGAGTTTGTCCATGTGAGATAGGGAAATCTCACCCTCCGAGATCACAATTGCAACCAGGAACTCGACAAAGCCTCATTTTGGAAGTGGGCATATCTTACTGTCGCGCGAACTGGTTTTATCCAATCGTATCATATTTACATCGCTATTGCATTCGCTACGATGAATCTTATTTGACACGCTACATTTAATTTTCCTTCCGAATACCTCATGATATGCCCTTTAACCGTTTTCATTGGATGATGGGCGGAGCTTAACTTAATAGAATATTGCGCATGAGGGGTGTGTCTAAAATGTTGCCGATCGTAACGACTGTTACATTTTACTCCATAAAAATCCCCGTATAATAAACTATTTTTTCGAAATGAATAGTAAATCTGGCGTATATAGAGAAGAAATCAACGCCATTTTAAAGGTAAATATTTATGTAAATATATTCGGACTCCACGCGTACTTTAAACCATCCAAATGAAAACCAAAAGAGCGCATTTCATTCCTTTAATATGTGGCAATGGTATCTTCCTCTTAATCGTAATAACGTGAGTGTTTAAACTAAATTCGACCAATAATGCCTATCGCCTAATAAACCTTATCAATAAAAATACCCATAGGTTTGTCATTAATGATCATAATATCGAATTCAGTTCTTTAATATTGACATTACTAAAAGGAAGTATACATATGTTTACCCAAGGGAGCGTTACATTTTATGAGTGTGTGCTTTATTTTAACGAACCACTTTTATAACCTATTGAATATGTCTGAAACGTTTATAGATTTAAATTCAATGGTTCTTTTTATGGGTAAAACGTTGTGTATCGCTTCGGTTAGTTATTGCTTTATATGTTCTAGAGTATCAATCAGAAATTGGTGGTCATGCTCATAGTGAGATTGAATATCAATATTTACATAAATATTTATGTGTACTATTGAAAGTAGGCATAAAAGTTCAACAGGAAATGTAGTTTTCACAGAAAACAGTCAACCAAAATCAAGCATTAATATAAAGAACAATTACAACGTTACTATGAAGCAAGGCATGTGACATCACAAAAACAAACACGCTGACAACAGGTCGCTGGGGGTGTGTGGGTTTTAAACTAGGTTCTAGGGTGCAAAAAAAACCTCACTCTAACCCAGTTGTCATTCCAATAAAACGAGGCAGTGTAAAAAAAGAAATCCTCGCCAGACTATATTTCTTAACACACAAGGCAGCATTAAAAGGTAATATAAACATAACACATAGATGATCATGTATAGATGAATACAGCAAATCTTGAAAGCCACAAAGCAAATCCTCATTTATTATTAATTATTATTTGACCTCATTGAGCAAAAAGAAAACAAAATTGAGACAAATGGTCCTACCGAAATGATAGCATCCAAACTCAATGGCACCGTAGATACGCACTGTACCACAAACAAAGAGCAAATTAAATATACAATGAATGAAACAATACACAACAGAAAGAGTGGTGAAGACAGGGTTACCGATTTGGAACGGTCAATAGACAATAAGGCCTACTGGTTAGCTAAAATCGATTTTAAGTTTACACAACCTCGCTATCATCCTGTCTTCAGCTCTCAAATTGATAAGACAGTGTAAATAAAAGTACATCCCATCAAAGGGTATGATATGGCGTTTTACATCGCGGTAAACTCATCATACTAGGTATTATAGAGACCTGAGATCAGAGGGAGAGGATGGATCCAGTTTCCCTCAGATATGCCTTCGCCAGGGAGCGAACCCACGTGGGGCTGAAGTCTGTAACATCAAAAACAAGGCATTATCCAGTGAGCTACCGAGGCCGCTTCAGACGTTTAAATCAAATACAGTATGTCTATTAAAACTTTTTCACATTCTAATATCGTCAACATTATTTATTTATATTCAGTCAAACTTTGTATATGTCTGTTGTATCATCAATAGCACAATGATCCTTGAATGCTACTTTCCCTGTTCGATCTTTTTATATTTCTTAACAACTCTGTTAGGCTTTTTTTTTTAAACTATTTCCCTGATTTTACTTAAAAAAATAATTTCTTGACAGCGATATAGGCGAGACGCTTGTTGCCGACTGACATGACGTCAATGTGTCTGTCTCTATTATGTTTCTTTGCGTTTATTTTAATAGATTATATATCCTTCTTTAATTGTGGTATTTTTTAAGATCATTATTTATTATTGCTTTTTGTTTTTTATAAATAAACCTTGTTTGAGAATAGTGTTTATTATTGTTTCTTAACGATCTCACGGAAAGTAGGTGTTTAAATATCATGAACTGAATTATAAATATATAAAATTACATTTTAAAAGAATTATTATACATGCGTTTAACTTCATAATAATAAGAAATCGTTAACCTTATAACATTCTTTACGATAAAAAATAAGAATGTTTTAAAACATTCTTCAGCGGCCTCTCTTATATACCCGAACAAACAGGTCATAAGCAGCAACAAACATGGCTTTAGTTTAAACATATTTATTTTACATCGCTTGCGAAACAAGTTATTGCAACTTAGATTAATTGCTCTCGATGGCTTCCTGGGTAGAACCAGTACTAAGCAATGTTATCCATATTAATTATCTTGCTCAAGGATAAATAACGTGGCCGCGGCGAGGATCGAACCCACGACCTCTCGATCTGGAGTTCGGCGCTCCATTAAACATGGCTTTGCATTGCCTTAAAACGTATCAAAAATGTGTAATAAACGTATCAACTCAGTTTAATATACATTGATTCTTTCCATCAGATTGTTATATCAATAAGGATTTGGTCGTCCCTCATCTGCAGCAGTACATCGATTGAGCCTTGTCAGTGCCAGACGTATTGCATAAACGCACTCGATTATATGGGCGTTAAAGAGGCTCTACCTATATCTTTTTGTCCACCAATTGATATAAAATTTAATTAATTATAAAGAGGACTATTAAAAAGGTAGTGGCAATAATGTCACCCATTGTAATATGCGTTTTGCTGGGGGAAAACAGGATTGAAAAGATCGGATTTTTGAAATTGTATTCGTAATTGTTTTAGACAAGCCGATTGCGGAGATTTTCCGATCTTATTCGTTTACAATCGGAACTACCTCGTCTGATTAGCGAAGAGTTCCAATCGATTCGTTTGCTATCGGAACTGCGCCGAATAGTTTGTAATCGCATTGCGCATGTTCGAGAAAATCGTAAAAACTCGTAGTTCTCCGGCAGGAATAAACGGCTGGCTTGCATTTTATTCAAGATATTGTTTTGATTATAATTAATAATTTACAGAACTGGAATACGAACCATGTTTCTTCTTAGAATACTCACAAAATAGCTTTGTATACATATAAATGCAGTAATATTGAGTATTTAATACTTTACATTAAAAATCGCGTAGATATAGGTAGTGCCTCTTTAACTATAGCAACATTTAGAAAGTTCCTTTTGAAAGCTCAGACGACAGTGACGTCCCCAAGTTCCTGGATCTAAGCGTGGTCTACTACAGTCACATTTGTAAATAGCAATAAAGTCATGCATTATAATGTCTTCTTCAGAGCTATTTAGATTAATTTCTGCCATATCCTTCTGATATTATGTTCACATCACTAGTAGTGTTGAATTACTGTCATGTACTATATGATTGCCATTGCACATGTCTAAACTACGAATTTGGTTGAACATTTCACTTGACCATTTTGTTTTATCTGTTTTGTTTTAAAGTGGCTGACCAATAGGTCTTAATATAACAAAATGTGATTTAATTAAGACATATGCACATGTTAGTATGTCTTTTACACGAAAACTAGTTGGTTTTCGAATTCATCTTTTCTTGCGTTTTTATTCCTGTGTGAGCATAAGTCTTAATATCCGTGACTCCTTTTCTTATGGTGTTCACGCACCCGTCAGTTACAAATTGTCTCTTAATATATTCTAAAACCTCAACATTGATTACAAAATTATGAGAAGCTACATCGGTGAACTGTGTCAGTATATATAAGTGAATATATAAAGAAATAAAAAAAGTGGCCTTGAGCTAATGCTTGAAAATTGCTGAGAAAACAAACCCTGAAAGTTCCAAGGGGACTGTTGTTATGCTCTTCCGTCCGTCTTCTGTCCGTCTGTACATATACTGAAAGGAAAAAAGAAACGCATAATGGGTATTTCCTCTATATACTCTATGTTTAATATGCTACTGCTAATCAAATAGTACCTTGCGACATTAGGCTTGCCCTTTCGGAAAGAAGGTTTAAACAGCACGTAACACACCAATGGTTACCCCTTTAAAGTTTCATTATCGACAGAATGCGCATTTGGCTCAAGCAGGTGAGCAAACATACGCCTAAACAATTTGCAATCTCTTGACATTAAACACAATACTGAAATGGCTTGACATTTTCATATGCAACTTCAACGTTTATGAATTTCGTGTAACAAATTATACTTTGATTACAAGTCTACTACATGACAGAGTTGTCCTTTCTGTAATTAATTGTAGCCCCTGTTTGTACAAAACACGTTGATATATATCTGGAATATTACGTGGAATTAGGTATATAACAGTGAAGTATATGCAATTTTTTGGAGTATGCGTTTCTTTTTCCTTTCAGTATATATACTGATATACTATATATAATATATTTGGCGCTCTAATCCGCGAAAATTACCTTATTATTCAACTATCACCAGTATAACGTATGCGATATGAAATATCGTATACGAACACTTGCAACTGTTTTGTTAAGGCATATGCACACCCTCGAACTTATTTATAAGTATCCCTTTCACATATTTTCTAAACTCGTGATTTAAACGTTTAACTAAATATAGTGTTAATATAAAACAAAACCATATTACTAATTGCATGTAAGTCATTTCATTAACAAATATTGAAAAACGTGGCTTTATTATTAATTATTATTTAATCGTTTTTTTTTGTTTTTCATATATCTTTATTTATTTACAATTAAGAACCAGATGATGTAAACAGTCATCTGGACGGCACTCGTAAACAGAAGAGATTACTGGAATAATTAAAAAAAAAAATGCTCACTATGAAAAAAAAAAACACTATCACTGTTCATGTCCAATATATATCACACACAGTACTTCCATGTCCGTTGAAAAACCGATTTAACACTGGTGATTTCTTATGTCCAGGGGAGAAGAGTTTGTATGTTATTTAAAAAAAAGTGAGCATGAATTATTAATACTATACTTAGAGTAACACTTAACAAATGCAATTGAAAAATCGTAAGCGAGTGCCGTTTACAAAACATGTAAGTACAAGTTGTTGAGAAACTATATCTTACGAAAGACTTGTCCCATATGCATGCGACTTACAATTTAATAAAAAATATCACTGGCAACTATACACCTCAGTGCGTTCCCCCGCGAGGTAAGGTCGGGAACCACCTGACATCCCGGGAAAAGGCACCAGCGTGAAAGATACAAGTGTTGTAAAGCTAAATAAAACGCATGTAAGTGACAAAATGAATGAAAAACACATTTTTTGAAAAACTAGTTCTCAACATAAACATGGTTACATTTATTTCATCCTCCATCAAAGTACTTGAGCAACAAAAACATATCTGAAACGAGAAGAAGACTTTAATATTGCGTTTAAACAAAATATCATGAGTAATAATGGTTAATGAAACAGTGTGATGAAAAAGACTTTGATAAACGAGTATGACTGTAATGACAAATTATTTAATATTGCGTTTAAACAAAATATCATGAGTAATAATGGTTAATGAAACAGTGTGATGAAAAAGACTTTGATAAACGAGTATGACTGTAATGACAAATTATTTAATCGTTTGAGCTTGACTGCTGTCCTCAGGGTTCTGATACTGGATAATAACATTTCGCTGTAATCTACACATCCTAAGCAAACAATAATACCGTTCTAAATATGAACACCGTTCTTAAACTGATGTAGGAGGAGTTTAGATTACGCGGAATCATTAACAATGCACAAGATTCCTCCTTCGGGGAGGAGCATCCGTACATCATTCGCAAAACTGTTCCATAGTTTATGCCTATATCATTACTTATAGCATGTAAGGAATATAATTTAAAAACAATAAAAATCACGATTTAAATGGCTCCTGGCGTCAGACACAGGATATACAATCTTCCTTGTCATCTACATGGACACCGTTCTTTAACTAATGAAGAAGGAGTTACGGTTACGAACAAAACCGAATGACGGACTGACGAACGCTCGGACGGACGCTCAGACGGATAGGACAGACTATATTTTATCCGCTTGTCTATGAAAAGTGCGGATATAATTACACAATGTGTCTCCTGTATTGTACGGATTGGTAATTTGACACTTGGCGAGAAAAGATGCACTAGCAATGAATTGTATTAACTCTTACATTTGCTTAGTGCAGGACTTATTAAGTACTGATTGTCAGCTAGAAACTTTAAAATCCACATTTAATCATTTATAATAGCTGTATACTCAGTGCTGAGATCAATGTTGATGTACCTTACTCACCATCATTTTTGCTGTAGGGTTGACCTTGACATCTGAATTCTGTTTACTATTAGCACTATTGCTTTCTGTCATCATGACTTACATGAGATATTTTATTTTTATGTTAAACAATATTCATGCAAACAGGATATATCATGGAATAATAACAGTATAATGTAATAATAAGAAGGACACTTAACCGTGATTCAGCAAGTTTGATGCCCGTCGTTATTTGAACTGTCGCTTCATCCACTTTAGAGCTGGATTTCGATAAAAACGATACTGACTTTTTTGATAAAATGACACTTACCTTGTGTTATTAAATGTGTAGATTATAGGGAAACCTGAAATCCACCAATCTGGATCCCCTTTTATACCGAAATCCAACATGGTGGTTCTCTGAAATCCTGGATGTCACAGGGCGTCTTTAACGAGGTAGCGATTGTGGATGCCAGGATTTCCTCACCCTTGATTAGAGGATTTCAGAATCCACAAATATAAGTGGGAATTGCCAGTAATTCCTCACTTCGGTCATTGCCATAAACAAAGTAACTTCAGCTTACACAGTACAGCAGTCATATTTAGTGATACTGACACTTTAGTCAAGGGAAGCTACTCTGTAAGTATTATTGTAATACAATTGAATATAATAGCTCAGCATACCCCCATTTTAGGTGAACATAAATAAATAAAACAGTTGTCAAGATAGAGAGTTTTGTAAGATTTCGTTATACCAGCCCTGACAAGACTAACAATGGTGTCTGAGAAGTGGAATGTTTAGATTATTCATTCTGTGATCGAATCTACACTGAAACAATGGAAACATAGAACTAAAAACTAAAAATGTATTATTTAAACCTTCACAAAGTACTTAGGTACTTTCACAAAGTACTTAGGTACTTTTATGTGGTAGATATAAACATAGTAAAAGAAAATAGAGAACACTTTGGAAATAAGGACAAGTGAACAACACATTTTTATGTAACACTTTTTTCAACAAAGTCATGGCAGATACTTCGGACTCCGAGAATAAGATACATTATAGGCGTACAGAAAATGAGAATGGTAGGGGTGATGAACAACCTCCTCTGTTTGACAATGGGGAAAATAGTGACAGTGAAGCATACGATACGGTTGATGAAGAAGAACTCCACAGAGATCACAATCGGATCTCTCTCGACCGAAGTCCCTCTCCTGAGACAGGAAATGACCAACATAACGACAATCCAAATACTAACTTTCTGGACGTGCCTTTCAATCGGGCAGCACTGCCGCGTAGACCAAGACCTCATAATGGACATAATGGACACAGGAATGAAGGCCAAGGTGCTCCCAATGTCATAATAAGGAGCTTCTCTGAAGACAATGACCAATGGGATGAATTCATCGATCATTTCGAAGTGGCAGCCTTTCGTACTCGTTTTAGCAACCCAAGGCAACAACCACTATGGGTATCTACACTGAAAGGTCGCAAAAGTGGAGCCTCAGAAGAAATAACCACTTATGGTGATAATCTATCAAGATTGGCACGGAAAGCATACGCTGACCTGGATTATGCAGCACAAGAGCGTATGGCTTAAGACCAACTGTATAACTCAGTATCTCCAGAACTGCGATTGCGCTGTATTGATGGAGATTGTAGGACTGTGGATCAAGCTGTTGCAATCATTCAAACCTATGATGGGGTCATGTGTCCTCCTGCGGCTCGAAGGAACCCACAGGTACGCAGGACAATATCTCACCCAAGGCTCCACATGAAATGTAGCCAAGAACATCAACAGTAGATTTAATGTTGCAACAGCTAGCTGACAGGATTGAGCAGTTGGAACGCCTAAATCGCCTGAAGACTCACTCAAAACCAACAGCGAGGTTATCAACAGTATGGCAATCAACAGCGAGGTAATCATCAGTATGGCAATCAACAGCGAGGTCATCAGCAATACGGCAATCAACAGCGCTACAGAGAGGGGTCTAGGGAGTGCTTTGGCTGCCAGTCGACATAGCACTTCTACCGTGACTGTCCCTTGAATCCTTGTAATGTCAGAGAATCAGGAGCCTGATTCACCTAACACATCAGTCAGTTTGCGCCAAGAGCTGAGGATCAGGAAAACGACCATCCGTCGACCCCTTAGGCCTTGACTCGACGGTAGAGGATGGGTCTGTAAAAGAAAATATTACTGAAGTTAAAAATGTAAATACGATGACTGACAACGGAGAGTTGATAACTGAGAAATGTAAATAGTGAGGGTAGAAGGGTTGGAAATATAAGTGCTAATTGGGACAATGGGTTTTATACTGGATGCTTAGCAAATTGAGTCCCAACCACATTTCTTATTGACAGTGGCGCGACAACCTGTCTATTGGCACATAGGGTGTATAAACAAATGAACCAAAAAAACAGAGCTAGAGCCCTTAAATCATGGGGTTAATGACGTTAATGGGGGCAATCTAAGTGTTTACGGCAAGAAAGTAATTATCCTGAAAGTTGGAAAAGCTGATTATGAGCAGCCAGTAGTAATATATGACATGCTACCTGATAATATTATAGGACAAGACTTTTTGTTGGACCATGTAAAGAAATTGGGCTATGAAAATTGTGTAATGCGGACTGCAAATGGCAAGATCCAGTGCTGGACAGGAAATGCCACAGAAAATTGTGCAGTCTGTCGAATTATTGTTCGCGACTCCATTAAGGTTCCTGCGCAAACATCAGCTTGGATCGCAGTGGATATACCTAACAAGGATCACATGTCCAATCGTATACACGTCCAAGGGTCATTCAAGGATGAGACGCCTTACTCTCCTTGGCATCGGTTATAAATTACTATGTAATATTCTAACACAGTAGTAGTTGGAACGAAGTGGTAAATATGTCCGCTGACTAGGGAGCGTAGAGACGCCTCTCCACCTTGTTGAGGGTATAACTTCTACTACCGAAAATGAAATGCTGATAAACATTCTGAACTGTAGTGATGAGGCTGTGACAATCGGACCCGATACAGAGATCGGTCTTTGACAGTCTGTCAGTGATAGTGTCAATAATATTAACAAATTAGATACATCAAATCAGGATCGGTGTGCCGCTACTGCTGCTGAAGACTCCATAGATTATCTTGTTGTACCTGAACACCTTCAAGAATTATTTCAACGTAGCGCTGTAAATCTACCTAAAACTGACAAACAAAAATTAAAGACACTCTTGATAAAATATGAATCTGTATTTGCAAAATCAAATGATGACGTGGGTTGCACTAACATTGTAGAACATCGAATAGACACACAGGGTGCTAGACCTATAAGTCAACCTCCAAGACGTCTTCCTTTAGCGAAGCGTCAAACTGAAAGAGAAGAGAAAGAAAAATGTTAAACCCAGGTATTATTGAACCATGTGTCAGCGATCACACGATTCGCCACTGCCTATCGTAAAATAAATGAGGTAATAAAAAAGGACAGCTTTCCACTGCCCAGAATCGATGACTGCTTAGATGCTCTGGCAGGCTCTGTGTAATACAGCTTCATGGACCTAAACCAAGGCTTTTTACGGATCCTTGTAGCACGTGAAGACGGGGATAGAACTGCCTTTGCGATCAGCCTCGGTCTGTTCCAATTCTTCAGTTTGCCATTTGGCTTGGTTACAGCACCATCAGAATTTAGTGTTCTCATGGGAGTTCTACGCGGCTTGCAGTGGAAGGAATGATTTGTGTATATGGACGACATAGTGGTTCCAAGTTAGAACATTGATATAAACATTGAGCGCTTAGAACATGTCTTCGAGCGACTGATGTCTGCTAAATTGAAACTCAAACCGAAAAAGTGCGTCTTCTTCCAAAAATCGGTCAAAGTGCTTGGGCATGTGGTATGCGGGGAAAGCTGAAGTCGTTCCTCGGTCTTGCTGCATATTATAAGAGGTTTCTCCCAGACTTCAGTAAAATTGCAAAACCAATATACAATATCTGTGGTAATAAACTGAAATACCAATGAAACTCTGATCCAAATAGCGCAGTTAAAGCTCCTAAAGTTGCGCTAACAAGTGCCCCCATCCTTGCCTACCCACAAGATGGCATACCTTTCTGTCTGGATACCGACGCCTCAGACTTTGCTTTGGTGTTGTTCTTCGTCAAGTGCAGGATAATAAGTAAAGGGTAATCGCCTGTATGTATGAGTAAATATCTTAGCCCATGTGAAGTACGATACTGTGTCTAACGTAAAGAACTGCTAGCGGTAGTTACAGCTCTGAAACACTTTCACTGTTATGCCTATGGTCAGCATGTTTTATTACGCACCGACAATGCTGCAGTCTCCTGGATCCGAGGTATGAAGAATCCTCACGGTGGCCGTAGTACATTGACACTTACAACCTGACCGTGACGCATCACCCATGTCGATTGCACACAAATCCTAAAGCACCAAGCCCAGCCCCTTGCAAAACTTGCGCTCGACAAATGCAAGTGGATGACGGAATTACCTCAGTTGAAATCTGCAATCACACTGTGCAGAGTCTGACGCCAGACTAAGATCATGTTCGCGCAACTACGCGAGGACAGCAAAATCATCCTTTGACTGCGAATGCATCTCCGAGTATTGGGTTACTTGAGCGTTAGTCTCCTAGCGACATTCATTATGATCAGCTTCAGGATAGCGTCATTATATTGCATGTGGTACGCTGTACCGCAAATAGGTGTCTGAAAATGAAAAAGACAACAAACTCCAGTTAGTGGTACCCAGTAGTCGTATCCAAGATGTGCTCCGTAAGTATCATGACATACCAACAGCAGGCCATCTCGGAACTGATAAAATGTTGAACAGAATCCGCCAGTCATTCTACTGGCCTGCTATGACAAAAGATGTCCACCAGTACTGTGAGTGCTGTGATCTGTGTGCCGCCCGAAAGCCTGTTAAACTAACAAGAGCGAACCTAAGTGACAGTCAAGTGGGAGAACCCATGAAAAAGGTTGCGGTTGACATCCTGGGTCCGCTGCCATCAACGGACAAAGGGAATCTTTATATCCTTGTTATGGCAGATGTCTTCACCAAATATACAGAAGTTGTAGCCTTGCCAGATCATAAAGCTAAAACAGTAGCTTCCGTATTTGTCGACAATTTTGTTGCCAGAATGGGAACACCACTGATGCTGCTGTCTGACAATGGTAGTAACTTTGTATCACAGTTGTTCTGTGATATGTGTGATATCCTAGACATAAAGAAGGTCACAACATCTGTGTCAAGACCCCAAGCGAACGGTACTGTCGAAAGGTTCAACCGCATCTTACTGCCATGATTTCCATGTTCTGTTCTAAAAGTCAGAGACAATGGGACTGTATCTTCAGCAGGTAAGGATGGCCTACAGGTCTTCCAAACACTCTACCACCAGAATGAGTCCTAACTTTACTCTATGGTCGAGTGGCCTATCTCACAATGACGGCTGTTATTGGCATTCCCTCTGGAGAGAAATATACAGTGGACCAATATGCACAGGACCTGCAACAGAATTTGGTTAAAGCGTATGAGATTGGCCGCCAGCAAGCATCATATCAGAAACGGCATTATGATGTAAAGTCTAAAAAGCGTAAGTTGGATGAGGGACAAGCTGTATGGCTGTATTAGCCTGTCAATAAAGTTGGTGTCTGTGTCAAGCTTGCGTCCAAATGTCAACGATCCTATCTCATATTGTCTCATATCTCATACAGCCAACCTAAGCGTGTTGATGATACTATGTATCTGGTGAAGCATTCACTCAGAAAGCCCGCTAAGGCGCAGTATATTGATCGCTTGCGGACATATCGTGGACAAAGCTTTCCAGCTTGGTTCAAGAAAGTTAAGGTGCAGAATTGACTAGTAAATTAAGTGACAAATGATTAACAGAACAGAGATAATGTTCAGGAGTTGTTTTAATGTTTAAAAGTTACTGTTAACTGTTTTGAGTTTAATTAAAAGTATCACGACTGGCAACTGTGCAAATGCGAAAACAAACAGTATATCGCTAAAAATTAACCCAAAATATTGTCATTGTGATGGTTTTCTTGAAAATGGGAGTATAGCGACTCCGCAATCATAGTAATTAGAAAAAAACTTCTATATAGTAGTTACACCTACAGGTAGCAGTTGGAGGGCCCTGTCGTAAAATCAATTATCTGCTAGCAGCTTAATCTTAAATACGTGTGAATTGAATGAAAGTATAGAGAACTGGCTTGATCACCCAGAGGCTTTACGTATGAAGACGAGTCCTGATTATGTCACTGCAAATAAAATGCAAATGTGCCGCACATACAGATAATGCCCACCATAAGACAGTCGCCATAATCTCGCCTAGAAGAATAATGCGTTCCCATAGTTTGTTGCTTAATCAGTTGTATGTAGGGACTGCAGTTTTAAGTCACATTCGAATTTCATTTGGGGTGGAAAGTACTTTAAGAATAGTTCAAACTTTTGATCCAAAAACATTCAGAGTGAGAATTGAACTCAGAAGACATGTCTCAGAAATCGTACAAAGCAATACCTATGGTGCCACCTTTGGTAGAACAAAACGATACATTTCCTCATCACCGGAGGGTTATATAGTTATACCGTGTTTCGTGCGTCGTACGTCTGTCCGTCCGTACTTGCGTCCAACTGTCCTATAAAAAGCTAACACAATCCCATTGCGATTCTCTATAACATGTTCATCGTTCTATATTTCTAAATCAAATTTGCATAAGTGTATTCACGTTTGAATCTGTTTAACTGCATATGACCCGTTTGGTATTGACCGTTCCCTGGCGGTATCTCCATTATCCCCTTGTATGTTTATGATTTGCATACTTTACTTCATGCCATATTTTTCTTTATCACATAACTTACGGTGTGGGAGTGGAATAACAATTCCCGATGTTTATGTCGGTTTCGCGTGTTAAAGCGACATGCAACATGCATTATTAGTCGTTATGTAAGTTATGTGATAAATAGAATCTAACATTCGTTCTCATTCATTTATTAAACTCGTTAGCAAAAATGGTATAATGCTCGACAAGAGCCTCGCATTATATCATTCTGCCAACTCGTTTAATAAATTCAATAATGAATGAGTACTCATGTAAGATCCTCTATATATTGTTTTTGCTTTAAAATGCAGCGTCCTTTGAATGCTACACTTCCTGTTGGACTTTGGCGACTACCTTTTGCTTCTGTATAGTCATAGACAATATTCATTTTAGTAATACCATGATTTGTATATCATTCAGTTCTTATCTGCTGCATTATTAAGATGTTCCGACAGCCAATTTACCATACTTATATAAAATGGTTAATGCCCCTTTTAAAGTCACAGTAGTACAATTTTACCCAAAACTTAATGCAGAATATAGCTTTCCCTATAACGTCACACAGTCTGGGTCAAAGGTCGTTCTCAGTCTTGGTTTGGCAGTCATGTGAATGCTAAAATTTCTGTTAAAATTGCGTATCTACTTCTTTCTGAATGCTTTTTTCAGGACTCATTGCAGGGGTAGCAGGCGCAGGCGGAGTTGCATTAATTATGATCGTAGTTGTAATAATTATATGCAAACGGTAGGTTGCTCACTAAATATTCTCAAACAATATATATACATATAGTTCTGTCATTAATAGTGTTATGTTAGATAATCGATATAATATTCATTATTATTATTCTGATCAATATTATGTTTGTTCAATCAGTGACATTTGACTGGGTTAAAAAAGATTAAAACGGAAGCGTTGAAAGAATCGAAAGCAGTATCATACGTTTGTGAATAAGGAGGCAATATTGAGGCTATTTGCTCAATAAAAAAAACACTCTTTAATTTTTCACTTATCGGAGGTATGTTTTGTGACGAAAATACTTAAGCTCCAATTTGCGTGTTTATTAAACAAAATATATGTATACTATTTACAGAAAAAAACACCGCGGCGGTCAGCATGATGGAGACGCCTCACCACAACGTATTGACAATAATGATGGGTACTACTTTATGACTGAAAATACAATGTACAACAGTATTGATGATGTAAATAATGCACACACAGAGACGAATCATTCCCAACCATCTCTTGAACATGCCATTACAGAAATTACTTACTTACTTACATAATTGTAATATCGGGTAAACATCTTGTATTCGCCTGACGTTGGTATTGTAAAAACTACCCCATAAATGAGCAAATGTTTCTAATAAACATTTGGCATGCCATAACAATGTTAAACCCGTAAGGTGTACTTTTATGTATTGTTTTGTGTTTAAATAATTTTGTTAGCAGATTAAAATGAATTTGTAGAATGGCTGTTGACATTTCTTTTGTATTTGCACAATTGTAAATCATTTAATTGAAAACAACAAATGACTGGTGTACTCTAACTACAAGTTATCTGAAGTTAGAGTATGGCAGACAGATGAAACGAACATGCTACAAAGCAAATAGAGCATGTCTCATCTCGTTGTTTGATTTAAACACCTCAATGAGCGTAGCCATCTCCATGTTTAAATCAACCACCTCCCTCGATGAGACCGTATTCTGTATATTAAATATACAATATTTTGTTACACTCGATGATATTTTCAAAAAAAAAAATCTAATATTTTTTTAAAAATCACCTGTTCCTCATCGAACTTTTGAAAATGTATCACTGTCATCTTTCAGTCTCACTATATTGTTATTATTTCTATTAATATCATATTTTATTGCAACCACTTGGCGTGCACTACTGTATCTGCACATAATCTTGGCGAGAGGGTGATGCAGTATTAGTAGATAGATAGACAGACAGACAGACAGACAGACAGACAAATAGCGATACCAATAATTATTGAAGGTGTGATTTCCACGAAGAAGGAACACAAGCTTCTTGGCAAACATCGACACTAGGTTTAGTCTGTTCTTGACTTAGACCATATATACACAATAATGTTCTTGATTTAGAATATATACACAATAAGTCTAGTCTGTTATTGAGTTAAAACATACACACAATACGTCTAGTCTGTTCTTTACTTAGACCATATACACAATAAGTCTAGACTATTCTTGAGTATTCTTGTGATAACTTCAGGGGTGTGTTATCCCCGGGACAATGCATGTTGGGGTAGCTATTGGAGTTTGTTATCCCTGGGAAAATACATATTGGAGTGTGTTATCCCTGTGACAATACATGTTGGGGCAACTATTGGAGTGTGTTATCCCCGAGACAATGCATGTTGGGGTAACGTTTGGAGTTTGTTATCCCTGTGACAATACATGTTGGGGCAACTATTGGAGTGTGTTATCCCCGGGACAATACATGTTGGGGCACCTATTGGAGAGTGTTATCCCCGGGACAATTCATGTTGGGGCTACTATTGGAGTGTGTTATCCCAAGGACAATACATGTTGGGGCAACTATTGGAGTGTGTTATCCCCGTGACAATACATGTTGGGGCAACTATTGGAGTGTGTTATCCCCGGGACAATACATGTTGGGGCAGCTATTGGAGTGTGTTATCCCCGGGACAATTCATGTTGTGGCTACTATTGGAGTGTGTTATCCCAAGGACAATACATATTGAAGCAACTATTGGAGTGTGTTATCCCCGTGACAATACATGTTGGGGCAACTATTGGAGTGTGTTATCCCCGGGACAATACATGTAGAGGCAACTATTGGAGTGTGTTATCCCCGGGACAATTCATGTTGGGGCTACTATTGTAGTGTGTTATCCCCGGGACAATTCATGTTGGGGCTACTATTGGAGTGTGTTATCCCAAGGACAATACATGTTGGGGCAACTATTGGAGTGTGTTATCCCCAGGACAATACATGTTGGGGCAACTATTGGATTGTGTTATCCCCGCGACAATACATGTTGGGGCAACTATTGGAGTGTGTTATCCCCACGACTATACATGTTGGGACAACTACTGGAGTGTGTTATCCCCGCGACAATACATGTTGGGGCAACTATTGGAGTGTGTTATTCCTGTGACAATACATGTTGGGGCAACTATTGGAGTGTGTTATCCCCGGGACAATACATGTTGGGGCAACTATTGGAGTGTGTTATCCTGGCACAGTACATGTTGGAGCAACTATTAGAGTGTGTTATCCCCGTGACAATACATGTTGGGGCAACTATTGGAGTGTGTTATCCCCGGGACAATATATGTTGGGGCAACTATTGGAGTGTGTTATCCCTGTGACAATACATGTTGGGGCAACTATTGGAGTGTGTTATCCCCGGGACAATACATGTTGGGGCAACTATTGGAGTGTGTTATCCCCGGGACAATGCATGTTGGGGTAACTATTGGAGTGTGTTATCCCCGGGACAATACATGTTGGGGCAACTATTGGAGTGTGTTATCCCCGGGACAATACATGTTGGGGCAACTATTGGAGTGTGTTATCCACGGGACAATGCATGTTGGGGTAACTATTGGAGTGTGTTATCCCTGTGACAATACATGTTGGGGCAACTATTGGAGTGTGTTATCCCCGGGACAATACATGTTGGGGCAACTATTGGAGTGTGTTATCCCCGGGACAATACATGTTGGGGCAACTATTGGAGTGTGTTATCCCCGGGACAATGCATGTTGGGGCAACTATTGGAGTGTGTTATCCCTGTGACAATACATGTTGGGGCAACTATTGGAGTGTGTTATCCCCGGGACAATACATGTTGGGGCAACTATTGGAGTGTGTTATCCCCGGGACAATACATGTTGGGGCAACTATTGGAGTGTGTTATCCCCGGGACAATGCATGTTGGGGCAACTATTGGAGTGTGTTATCCCCGGGACAATGCATGTTGGGGCAACTATTGGAGTGTGTTATCCCCGGGACAATACATGTTGGGGCAACTATTGGAGTGTGTTATCCCCGGGACAATGCATGTTGGGGCAACTATTGGAGTGTGTTATCCCCGGGACAATACATGTTGGGGCAACTATTGGAGTGTGTTATCCCCGGGACAATACATGTTGGGGCAACTATTGGAGTGTGTTATCCCCGGGACAATACATGTTGGGGCAACTATTGGAGTGTGTTATCCCCGGGACAATGCATGTTGGGGCAACTATTGGAGTGTGTTATCCCCGGGACAATACATGTTGGGGCAACTATTGGAGTGTGTTATCCCCGGGACAATACATGTTGGGGCAACTATTGGAGTGTGTTATCCCCGGGACAATGCATGTTGGGGCAACTATTGGAGTGTGTTATCCCCGGGACAATGCATGTTGGGGCAACTATTGGAGTGTGTTATCCCCGGGACAATACATGTTGGGGTAACTTTACGAATGTGTTTTTTCCGGGACATGCATGTTGGAGTAACTTTAGGAGTGTGTTATTAATGCAATGCGTGTTGGGGTAACTTTTGGAGAGTGTTATCACCAGGACAATGTATGTTGGGATAACTTAAGGAGTTTTTTATACCCTGGATAACTTTTAAGTTGGTTTCACCTATGACGATGCATTATGGGGTAACATTAGTTCCTTATCCCAGTAACAATGCAAGTTGGGGTAATTTTGTAGTTAAAAAATACATATACATTTGTATATGATCTGCAAACTTGGAGAGAGTTTTGCATACCATCTTCATGATGGCTCACATGTCTGTACTATTGGCATTTTAAATATAGAGTTCTGCTCCAGGGCTACAGGGCGGGAACGGTAGCAAGCACTTTCCACTACCGTTCATGACCAGTCTCAATCAAACCGAGACTGCAATTTATTTATTTTTGTGTTTATCGTGTTCGACGATATCCAAATTTCTCCTTTCATACTTTTGATAAACGGTTGTGTAAGGTAATTTTGCTGTTATTTGGCAGGTTAGTTCCTTTAAGAGTTTTGTATACGTTATATCTTAATAGTTATGTTATATGGCACACATGTCTATTTAACATGTTATGTAATTGCGTAACAAATCGTCAAGTTACTTTACAGTTACCATGTAGTGTAGTTTTCAAAAGTAAAACTATAGCAAAGTCGTGGACCATTCGGAAATATTCCCATTTCACTTTCATTTACACATCCTAGTCAACCTATGTATCAAATGTGAACACCCTTCTTCCACCCTTCTTCCACCCTCCTTCCACAGGCGTAGCCCTCACTCTTGTCATCCCAGTTAAACAGGACAGTTTAAACAGAGAAATCCCCTTCAAGATGTCTTAGGGCAAGTTGATCGTAGATATAAAAATAGAACAGAAAGTTTAACATTTATAAAATGCCGTCAACCACAAAAACGCATTTCAAGCAAAACAACGATATGTTACATGTATATATACTGAGTTCATTTAAAAACACATTTTTTATTTTTTATTATTTTTCAGTCCGCTGGTTTTTTATTCAAAATCAAGATTATATTTTTATCTTTGTCCCAAGGGTTAACATATGATGATAAATAGTTGCATAAGATTTGCTCTACTTCTTTCAGTTCAACTTTAACATTTTTAACATCTCTAGAAATTAAAAACAAATACCATGTGTTGTGTTTTCAAATGTACTGAGTGCCTTAAGAAGTAAAAAATACTTAATCCGAAAACAAGTAACTAATACGGAAGATGGTACGAATGTCATTTACTTAACTGACTTGGCTGTAGGTCTATACCATCATACAATCGCCATCTTACTGTCACACCATCGCCATCGGACGAACGCATCATCGCTGGAACGATGGCCCTAAACGGAACACCGTATAGCAGGGACTTGGAACGATCTATATGTCTTTTTATGACCCGGACTAATCACCGCCATTTCGTTTTCATATATGCAAATGAAAAATGAATCAGTCTTCGTCCTTTCCGATCAGTTCGGTGTGCAATTATTTTTACCTTGTCGCTTTCCGTAACCGTTAAACTACGACGAGACAGTTTCGATTGTGCGGCATAGTATGACGAAGTTTGAAACAACATACGATGTCATTGTTTCATATGACAACCATATATTAAGGAGCTACATTGATACATGTAATTTAATTGGCATTGTTGGAGTTATGTGATAAATAAAATCGCACATGCTAGCATATTTAATATTGAATTTATAAAACTCGTTGGATGAAATTGATCTGATGCTCGCCTTAGCCTCGCATCATATAATGGCATCCAGCCTCGCATCATATAATGGCATCCAGCAGCCTCGCATCATATAATGGCATCCAGCCTCGCATCATATAATGGCATCCAGCAATTCTAAACAGGTACTCATGTAAGATCCTCTATATTCTCTTATATTCTCCCTTGGTTAATAAGATTGTTACATGAAGTAAGAAAAATAAAAGCAAAACTATGAACTAATCAAAGTACAGAAGTACTGAATGGCGAAAACATTGACTGGAATAAAGGGGTTCAGCTGTTCCCACATGAACACATTATGGGGAATAAAGTGTTGCATGGAAAGCAGCAGCAGTGAACCTATGTATTTGAAGATAGAATATGGTGACAAGAACTGTGTGGAAAAGTAGAACTGGAACCAGTATGAGGAGAAATGCCCACCGATAGGTGGACAGGAAACGGGGATAGAGATGTCAAAGTACAATATTACCTTATACAATGTTATCTACATTGATCATCGGGAGGAAAAAAACACAAACTTGATAGTTTAAGAAAATGTAGCGACACATCCAAACACGCTATTTTATTGAAGGTTCTGAAAATCTTGGAAAAATGTGTCAGAATAATAAACATCGGATAATAAACAAAAGAATATATGACCCTTTGAAGGTTGTTCTAAACGATATGCGAGTCGCCATCACGTGATATTTCTAAATTACCATATATGGCATATACAAGTTAACTAGATGGGACATGATCGCTAAACAAGAATGTTAGATTTACTGTCTGACCTTGCCGGTTTTTCTTCATAACTTGCATATTTTGCAAGACATTATTAAAAATAATTATTTCAATCGTGGAAACAAATTGTCTTTGCATATTATTAATTGTTGATTATATTTCACCATTATTTAAACTCCCAGTTGTATTTCCTTGTTTAATATATATGCAGGTTTGAAGCTAAATTTATTCTGGATTAATAATAACTCGAATTCATTATTTTAAAACTTGATACACTTTTCAAAATTGCCGTACTTCCCTTTAAATGACGTGTGCATTTGGTGTCAAATCACGTGATGAGAATCGCAGGTTATTGAAACACAAAAGTTTGCACAAGCATGTCAAAATGTTATCACTTGGAGTCGAGTGGTTAACGACGTTGCGTTGTAAACCTTCTCGCCTCTCACCGCTGCGGGTTCGAATCCCACTGGAGTTCGGCGCTCTACCACTGGACCACGCACTCCACTAAACATGGCTTTGCATTGCCTTAAAACGTATTAAAAATGTGTAATAAACGTATCAACTCAGTTTAATATACATTGATTCTTTCCATCAGATTGTTATATCAATAAGGATTTGGTCGTCCCTCATCTGCAGCAGTACATCGATTGAGCCTTGTCAGTGCCAGACGTATTGCATAAACACACTCGATTATATGGGCGTTAAATATAGCAACATTTAGAATGTTCCTTTTGAAAGCTCAGACGACACTGACGTCCCCAAGTTCTTGGATCTAAGCGTGGTCTACTACAGTCACATTTGTAAATAGCAATAAAGTCATGCATTATAATATCTTCTTCAGAGCTATTTAGATTAATTTCTGCCATATCCTTCTGATATTATGTTCACATCACTAGTAGTGTTGAATTACTGTCATGTACTATATGATTGCCATTGCACATGCCTAAACTACGAATTTGGTTGAACATTTCACTTGACCATTTTTTTTTTATCTGTTTTGTTTTAAAGTGGCTGACCAATAGGTCTTAATATAACAAAATGTCATTTAATTAAGACATATGCACATGTTAGTATGTCTTTTACACGAAAACTAGTTGGTTTTCGAATTCATCTTTTCTTGCGTTTTTATTCCTGTGTGAGCATAAGTCCTAATATCCGTGACTCCTTTTCTTATGGTGTTCACGCACCCGTCAGTTACAAATTGTCTCTTGATATATTCTAAAACCTCAACATTGATTACAAAACTATGAGAAGCTACATCGGTGAACTGTGTCAGTGTATATAAGTGAATATATAAAGAAAACAAAAAAGTGGCCTTGAGCTAATGCTTGAACATTTCTGAGAAAACAAACCCTGAAAGTTCCAAGGGGACTGTTGTTATGCTCTTCCGTCCGTCTTCTGTCCGTCTGTACATATAATGAAAGGAAAAAAGAAACGCATAATGGGTATTTCCGCTATATACTGTATGTTTAATATGCTACTGCTAATCAAATAGTACCTTGCGACATTAGGCCTGCCCTTTCGGAAAGAAGGTTTAAACAGCACGTAACACACCAATGGTTACCCCTTTAAAGTTTCATTATCGACAGAATGCGCATTTGGCTCAAGCAGGTGAGCAAACATACGCCTAAACAATTTGCAATCTCTTAACATTAAACACAATACTGAAATGGCTTGACTTTTTCATATGCAACTTCAACGTTTATGAATTTCGTGTAACAAATTATACTTTGATTAAAAGTCTACTACATGACAGAGTTGTCCTTTCTGTAATTAATTGTAGCCCTTGTTTGTACAAAACACGTTGATATATATCTGGAATATTACGTGGAATTAGGTATATAACAGTGAAGTATATGCAATTTTTTGGAGTATGCGTTTCTTTTTCCTTTCAGTATATATACTGATATACTATATATAATATATTTGGCGCTCTAATCCGCGAAAATTACCTTATTATTCAACTATCACCAGTATAACGTATGCGATATGAAATATTGTATACGAACACTTGCAACTGTATTGTTAAGGCATATGCACACCCTCGAACTTATTTATAAGTATCCCTTTCACATATTTTCTAAACTCATGATTTAAACGTTTAACTAAATATAGTGTTAATATAAAACAAAACCATATAACTAATTGCATGTAAGTCATTTCATTAACAAATATTGAAAACCGTGGCTTTATTATTAATTATTATTTAATCGTTTGAGCTTGACTGCTGTCGTCAGGGTTCTGATACTGGATAATAACATTTCGCTGTAATCTACACATCCTAAGCAAACAATAATACCGTTCTAAATATGAACACCGTTCTTTAACTGATGTAGGAGGAGTTTAGGTTACGCGGAATCATTAACAATGCACCAGATTCCTCCTTCGGGGAGGAGCATCAGTACATCAGTCGCAAAACTGTTCCATAGTTTATGCCTATATCAATACTTATAGCATCTAAGGAATATAATTTAAAAACAATAAAAATCACGATTTAAATGGCTCCTGGCGTCCGACACAGGATACACAATCCTCCTTGTCATCTACATGGACACCGTTCTTTAACTAATGAAGAAGGAGTTACGGTTACGAACAAAACTGAATGACGGACTGACGAACGCTCGGACGGACGCTCAGACGGATAGGACAGACTATATTTTATCCGCTTGTCTATGAAAAGTGCGGATATAATTACACAATGTGTCTCCTGTATTGTACGGATTGGTAATTTGACACTTGGCGAGAAAAGATGCACTAGCAGTGAATTGTATTAACTCTTACATTTGCTTAGTGCATGACTTATTAAGTTCTTGTTGTCAACTAGATACTTTAAAATCCACATTTAATCATTTATAATAGCTCTATACCAAGTGCTGAGATTCAATGTTTATGTACCTTACTCACCATCATTTTTGCTGTAGGGTTGACCTTGACATCTGAATTCTGTTTACTATTAGCATTATTGCTTTCTGTCATCATGACTTACATGATATATTTTATTTTTAAGTTAAACAATATTCATGCAAACAGGATATATCATGGAATAATAACAGTATAATGTAATAATAAGAAGGACACTTAACCGTGATTCAGCAAGTTTGATGCCCGTCGTTATTTGAACTGTCGCTTCATCCACTTTAGAGCTGGATTTCGATAAGAACGATACTGACTTATTTGATAAAATCACACTTACCTTATGTTATTAAATGTGTAGATTATAGGGAAATCTGAAATCCACCAATCTGGATCCCCTTTTATACCGAAATCCAACATGGTGGTTCTCTGAAATCCAGGATGTCACAGGGCGTCTTTAACGAGGTAGCGATTGTGGATGCCAGGATTTCCTCACCCTTGATTAGAGGATTTCAGAATCCACAAATATAAGTGGGAATTGCCAGTAAATCCTCACTTCGGTCATTGCCATAAACAAAGTAACTTCAGCTTACACAGTACAGCAGTCATATTTAGTGATTCTGACACTTTAGTCAAGGGAAGCTACTATGTAAGTATTATTGTAATACAATTGAATATAATAGCTCAGCATAACCCCATTTTAGGTGAACATAAATAAATAAAACAGTTGTCAAGATAGACATTCTGTGATCGAATCTACACTGAAACAATGGAAACATAGAACTAAAAACTAAAAATTTATTATTTAAACCTTCAAAAAGTACTTGGGTACTTTCACAAAGTACTTAGGTACTTGTATGTGGTACATATAAACATATTAAAAGAAAATAGAGAACACTTTGGAAATAAGGACAAGTGAACAACACATTTTTATTAAACACTTTTTTCAACAAAGTCATGGCAGATACTTCGGACTCCGAGAATGAGATAAATTATAGGGGTACAGAAAATGAGAATGGTAGGGGTGATGAACCACCTCCTCTGTTTGACAATGGGAAAAATAGTGACAGTGAAGCATACGATACGATTGATGAAGAATAACTCCACAGAGATCACAATCGGATCTCCCTTGACCGAAGTCCCTCTCCTGAGACAGGAAATGACCAACATAACGACAATCCAAATATTAACTTTCTGGACGTGCCTTTCAATCGGGCAGCACTGCCGCGTAGACCAAGACCTCATAATGGACATAATGGACACAGGAATGAAGGCCAATGTGCTCCCAATGTCATAATAAGGAGCTTCTCTGAAGACAATGACCAATGGGATGAATTCATCGATCATTTCGAAGTGGCAGCCTTTCGTACTCGTTTTAGCAACCCAAGGCAACAACCACTATGGGTATCTACACTGAAAGGTCGCAAAAGTGGAGCCTCAGAAGAAATAACCACTTATGGTGATAATCTATCAAGATTGGCACGGAAAGCATACGCTGACATGGATTATGCAGCACAAGAGCGTATGGCTTAAGACCAACTGTATAACTCAGTATTTCCAGAACTGCGATTGCGCTGTATTGATGGAGATTGTAGGACTGTTGATCAAGCTGTTGCAATCATTCAAACCTATGATGGGGTCATGTGTCCTCCTGAGGCTCGAAGGAACCCGTAGGTACGCAGGACAATATCTCACCCAAGGCCCCACATGAAATGTAGCCAAGAACATCAACTGTAGATTTAATGTTGCAACAGCTAGCTGACAGGATTGAGCAGTTGGAACGCCTGAATCGCCTGAAGACTCACTCAAAACCAACAGCGAGGTTATCAACAGTATGGCAATCAACAGCGAGGTAATCATCAGTACGGCAATCAACAGCGAGGTCATCAGCAATACGGCAATCAACAGCGCTACAGAGAGGGGTCTAGGGAGTGCTTTGGCTGCCAGTCGACATAGCACTTCTACCGTGATTGTCCCTTGAATCCTCGTAATGTCAGAGAATCAGGAGACTGATTCACCTGAACACATCAGTCAGTTTGCGCCAAGAGCTGAGGATCAGGAAAACGACCATCCGTCGACCCTTTAGGCCTTGACTCGACGGTAGAGGATGGGTCTGTAAAAGAAAATATTACTGAAGTTAAAAATGTAAATAAGATGACTGACAACGGAGAGTTGATAACTGAGAAATGTAAATAGTGAGGGTAAAAGGGTTGGAAATATAATTGCTAATTGGGGACAATGGGTTTTACACTGGATGCTTAGCAAATGGAGTCCCAACCACATTTCTTATTGACAGTGGCGCGACAACCTGTCTATTGGCAGATACTGTGTATAAACAAATGAACCAAAAAACAGAGATAGAGCCCTTAAATCATGGGGTTAATGACGTTAATGGGGGCAATCTAAGTGTTTACGGCAGGAAAGTAATTAACATGAAAGTTGGAAAAGCTGATTATGAGCAGCCAGTAGTAATATGTAACATGCTACCTGATAATATTATAGGACAAGACTTTTTGTTGGACCATGTAAAGAAATTGGGCTATGAAAATTGTGTAATGCAGACTGCAAATGGCAAGATCCAGTGCTGGGCAGAAAATGCCACAGAAAACTGTGCAGTCTGTCGAATTATTGTGCGCGACTCCATTAAGGTTCCTGCGCAAACATCAGCTTGGATCGCAGTGGATATACCTAACAAGGATCACATGTCCAATCGTATACCCGTCCAAGTGTCATTCAAGGATGAGACGCCTCTCCACCTTGTTGAGGGTGTTACTTCTACTACTGAAAATGAAATGCTGATAAACATTCTGAACTGTAGTGATGAGGCTGTGACAATCGGACCCGATACGATACAGAGATCGGTCTTGGACAGTCTGTCAGTGATAGTGTCAATGATATTAACAATTTAGATACATCAAATCAAGATCGGTGTGCCGCTACTGCTGCTGAAGACTCCGTAGATAATCATGTTGTACCTGAACACCTTCAAGAATTATTTCAACGTAGCGCTGTAAATTTACCTGAAACTGACAAACAAAAACTAAAGACACACTTGAAAAAAAAATATGAATCTGTATTTGCAAAATCAAATGATGACTTGGGTGTCACTAACATTGTAGAACATCGAAAAGACACACAGGGTGCTAGACCCATAAGCCAACCTCTAAGACGTCTTTCTTTAGCGAAGCGTCAAACTGAAAGAGAAGAGATAGAAAAATGTTAAACCGAGGTATTATTGAACCATTTGTCAGCGATCACACGATTCGCCACTGCCTATCGAAAAATAAATGAGGTAATCAAAAAGGACAGCTTCCCACTGCCCAGAATCGATGACTGCTTAGATGCTCTGGCAGGCTTGGTCTATTACAGCTGCTTGGACCTAAACCAAGAGTTTCTACAGATGCCTGTAGCACGTGAAGACGGTGATAGAACTACGTTTGCGACCAGCATCGGTCTGTTCCAATTCCTTAGACTGCCATTTGGCTTGGTTACAGCACTATCAGAATTTAGTCGTCTCATGGGAGAAGTTCTGCGCGGCTTACAGTGGAAGGAATGCCTTGTGTATATGGACGACATAGTGGTTCCAACATTGAGCGCTTAGAGCATGTATTCCAGCGACTGATATCTGCTAAATTGAAACTCAAACCAAAAAGTGCGTTTTCTTCCAAAAGTCTGTCAAAGTGCCGAGGAAGGCGTAAAAACAGATGAGGACAAAGTGTCTGCAGTCAAACAATAGCCAGTACTAACTAGTGCTAAGCAGCTGAAGTCGTTCCTCGGTCTTGCTGCATATTATAAGAGGTTTGTCCCAGACTTCAGTAAAATTGCAAAACCACAACCTCTGTGGTAAGAAACTGAAATGCCAATGGAACTCTGATGCAAATAGCACATTTGAAGCCCTTAAAGTTGCACTAACAAGTGCCCCCATCCTTGCCTACCCACAGGATGGCATACCTTTCTGTCTGGATACCGACGCCTCAGACTCTGCTTTGGTGCTGTTCTTGGTGAAGTGCAGGATAATAAGAAAAGGGTAATCACCTATATGAGTAAATATCTTAGCCCATGTGAAGTACGATACTGTGCCACACGTAAAGAACTGCTAGCGGTAGTTACAGCTCTGAAACACTTTCACTGTTATGCCTATGGTCAGCAAGTTTTATTACGCACTGACAATGCTGCAGTTTCCTGGATCTGAGCTTTGAAGAATCCTACTGGTCAAATGGCACGGTGGCTATAGTACATTGACACTTACAACCTGACTGTGATGTATCGCCCATTTCGATTGTACACAAATCCTGACGCACCAAGCCGAGCCCTTTGCAAAACTTGCGCTCGACAAATTCGAGTGGATGACGGAACTACCTCGGTTGAAGGCTGCAATCACACTGTGCAGAGTGTGACGCCAGACGAAGATCATGTTCGCGCTACTATGCGAGGACAGCAAAATACTTTGATTGCGAATGCATCTCCGAGTATTGGGTTACTTCAGTGTTTGTCCCCGAACTCGTTAGCAAAAATGATATAATGCTCGGCAAGAGCCTCGCATTATATCATTTTTCAAACTCGTTTTATAAATGCAATAATGAATGAGTACTCGTGTAAGATCCTCTATATAGTATTGTTGCTTTTAAATGCGGCGTACTTTGAATGCTACACTTCATGTTGGACTTTGGCGACTACCTTTTGCTTCTGTATAGTCATAGACAATATTCATTTTAGTATTACCATGATTTGTATATCATTCAGTTCTTATCTGCTGCATTATCAAGATGTTCCGACAGTCAACTTACCATACTAATATAAAATGGTTAATGTCTCTTTTAAAGTCACAGTAGTACAGCTTTACCCAAAACTTAATGCAGAATATAGCATTCCCTATAACGTCACACAGTCTGGGTCAAAGGTCGTTCTCAGTCTTGGTTTGGCAGTCATGTGAATGCTAAATTTTCTGTTAGAATTGCGTATCTACTTCTTTCTGAACGCTTTTTTCAGGACTCATTGCAGGGGTAGCAGGCGGAGGCGGAGTTGCATTACTTATGATCGTAGTTGTAATAATTACATGCAAGCGGTAGGTTGTTCACTAAATATTCTCAAACAATATATATACATATAGTTCTGTCATTAATAGTGTTATGTTAGATAATCGATATAATATCCATTATTAATATTCTGATCATTATTATGTTTGTTCAATCAGTGACATTTGACTGGGTTAAAAAACGGTAAAACGGAAGCGTTGAAAAAATCGAAAGCAGTATCATACGTTTGGGAATAAGGAGACAATATTGAGGCTATCTGCTCAATAAAAAAACACTCTTTAATTTTTCACTTATCGGAGGTATGTTTTGTGACGAAAATACCTAAGCTCCAACTTGCGTGTTTATTAAACAAAATATATGTATACTATTTACAGAAAAAAACACCGCGGCGGTCAGCATGATGGAGACGCTACACCACAACGTATTGACAATAATGATGGGTACTATTGTATGACTGAAAATACAATGTACAACAGTATTGATGAAGTAAATAATGCACACACAGAGACGAATCATTCCCAACCATCTCCTGAACATGCCATTACAGAAATTACTTACTTACTTACATAATTGTAATATCGGGTAAACATCTTGTATTCGCCTGACGTTTGTATTGTAAAAACTACCCCATAAATGAGCAAATGTTTCTAATAAACATTTGGCATGCCATAACAATGTTAAACCCGTAAGGTGTACTTTTATGTATTGTTTTGTGTTTAAATAATTTTGTTAGCAGATTAAAATGAATTTGTAGAATGTACATTTCTTTTGTATTTGCACAATTGTAAATCATTTAATTGAAAACAACAAATGACTGGTGTACTCTAACTACAAGTTATCTGAAGTTAGAGTATGGCAGACAGATGAAACGAACATGAAACAAAGCAAATAGAGCATGTCTCATCTCGTTGTTTGATTTAAACACCTCAATGAGCGTAGCCATCTCCATGTTTAAATCAACCACCTCCCTCGATGAGACCGTATTCTGTATATTAAATATACAATATTTTGTTACACTCGATGATATTTTCAAAAAAGAAATCTAATATTTTTTTAAAAATCACCTGTTCCTCATCGAACTTTTTAAAATGTATCACTGTCATCTTTCAGTCTCACTATATTGTTATTATTTCTATTAATATCATATTTTATTGCAACCACTTGGCGTGCACTACTGTATCTGCACATAATCTTGGCGAGAGGGTGATGCAGTATTAGTAGATAGATAGACAGACAGACAGACAGACAGACAGACAAATAGCGACACCAATAATTATTGAAGGTGTGATTTCCACGAAGAAGGAACACAAGCTTCTTGGCAAACATCGACACTAGGTTTAGTCTGTCCTTGACTTAGACCATGTACATAATAATGTTTTTGATTTAGAACATATACACAATAAGTCTAGTCTGTCCTTGAGTTAGAATATATACATGCTAGGTTTAGTCTGTTCTTGACTTAGACCATATATACACAATAATGTTCTTGATTTAGAATATATACACAATAAGTCTAGTCTGTTCTTGAGTTAAAACATACACACAATACGTCTAGTCTGTTCTTTACTTAGACCATATACACAAATGTATAGTATGTTCTTGGGTTAGAACATATACACAATACGTCTAGTCTGTTCTTTACTTAGACCATATACACAATAAGTATGGACTATTCTTGAGTATTCGTGTGATAACTTCAGGGGTGTGTTATCCCCGGGACAATGCATGTTGGGGTAGCTATTGGAGTTTGTTATCCCAGGGAAAATACATATTGGAGTGTGTTATCCCTGTGACAATACATGTTGGGGCAACTATTGGAGTGTGTTATCCCCGAGACAATGCATGTTGGGGTAACGTTTGGAGTTTGTTATCCCTGTGACAATACATGTTGGGGCAACTATTGGAGTGTGTTATCCCCGGGACAATACATGTTGGGGCACCTATTGGAGTGTGTTATCCCCCGGACAATTCATGTTGGGGCTACTATTGGAGTGTGTTATCCCAAGGACAATACATGTTGGGGCAACTATCGGAGTGTGTTATCCCCGTGACAATACATGTTGGGGCAACTATTGGAGTGTGTTATCCCCGGGACAATACATGTTGGGGCAACTATTGGAGTGTGTTATCCCCGGGACAATTCATGTTGTGGCTACTATTGGAGTGTGTTATCCCAAGGACAATACATATTGGGGCAACTATTGGAGTGTGTTATCCCCGTGACAATACATGTTGGGGGCAACTATTGGAGTGTGTTATCCCCGGGACAATACATGTAGGGGCAACTATTGGAGTGTGTTATCCCCGGGACAATTCATGTTGGGGCTACTATTGGAGTGTGTTATCCCCGGGACAATTCATGTTGGGGCTACTATTGGAGTGTGTTATCCCAAGGACAATACATGTTGGGGCAACTATTGTAGTGTGTTATCCCCAGGACAATACATGTTGGGGCAACTATTGGAGTGTGTTATCCCCGCGACAATACATGTTGGGGCAACTATTGGAGTATGTTATCCCCGCGACTATACATGTTGGGACAACTACTGGAGTGTGTTATCCCCGCGACAATACATGTTGGGGCAACTATTGGAGTGTGTTCTCCATGTGACAATACATGTTGGGGCAACTATTGGAGTGTGTTATCCCCGGGACAATACATGTTGGGGCAACTATTGGAGTGTGTTATCCTGGCACAGTACATGTTGGAGCAACTATTGGAGTGTGTTATCCCCGTGACAATACATGTTGGGGCAACTATTGGAGTGTGTTATCCCCGGGACAATACATGTTGGGGCAACTATTGGAGTGTGTTATCCCTGTGACAATACATGTTGGGGCAACTATTGGAGTGTGTTATCCCCGGGACAATACATGTTGGGGCAACTATTGGAGTGTGTTATCCCTGTGACAATACATGTTGGGGCAACTATTGGAGTGTGTTATCCCCGGGACAATACATGTTGGGGGAACTATTGGAGTGTGTTATCCCCGGGACAATGCTTGTTGGGGTAACTTTACGAATGTGTTTTTTCCGGGACATGCATGTTGGAGTAACTTTAGGAGTGTGTTATCCCCAGGACAATGTATGTTGGGATAACTTAAGGAGTTTTTTATACCCTGGATAACTTTTAAGTTGGTTTTACCTATGACGATGCATTATGGGGTAACATTAGTTCCTTATCCCAGTAACAATGCAAATTGGGGTAACTTTGTAGTTAAAAAATACATATACATTTGTATATGATCTGCAAACTTGGAGAGAGTTTTGCATACCATCTTCATGATGGCTCACATTTCTGTACTATTGGCATTTTAAATATTGAGTTCTGCTCCAGGGCATCAGGGCGGGAACGGTAGCAAGCACTTTCCACTACCGTTCATGACCAGTCTCAATCAAACCGAGACTGCAATTTATTTATTTTTGTGTTTATCGTGTTCGACGATATCCAAATTTCTCCTTTCATACTTTTGATAAACGGTTGTGTAAGGTAATTTTGCTGTTATTTGGCAGGTTAGTTCCTTTAAGAGTTTTGTATACGTTATATCTTAATAGTTATGTTATATGGCACACATGTCTATTTAACATGTTATGTAATTGCGTAACAAATCGTCAATTTACTTTACAGTTACCATGTAGTGTAGTTTTCAAAAGTAAAACTATAGCAAAGTCGTGGACCATTCGGAAATATTCCCATTTCACTTTCATTTACACATCCTAGTCAACCTATGTATCAAATGTGAACACCCTTCTTCCACCCTTCTTCCACCCTCCTTCCACAGGCGTAGCCCTCACTCTTGTCATCCCAGTTAAACAGGACAGTTTAAACAGAGAAATCCCCTTCAAGATGTTTTAGGGCAAGTTGATCGTAGATATAAAAATAGAACAGAAAGCTTAACATTTATAAAATGCCGTCAACCACAAAAACGCATTTCAAGCAAAACAACGATATGTTACATGTATATATACTGAGTTCATTTAAAAACACATTTTTTATTTTTTATTATTTTTTAGTCCGCTGTTTTTTTATTCAAAATCAAGATTATATTTTTATCTTTGTCCCAAGGGTTAACATATGATGATAAATAGTTGCATAAGATTTGCTCTACTTCTTTCAGTTCAACTTTAACATTTTTAACATCTCTAGAAATTAAAAACAAATACCATGTGTTGTGTTTTCAAATGTACTGAGTGCCTTAAGAAGTAAAAAATACTTAATCCGAAAACAAGTAACTAATACGGAAGATGGTACGAATGTCATTTACTTAACTGACTTGGCTGTAGGTCTATACCATCATACAATCGCCATCTTACTGTCACACCATCGCCATCGGACGAACGCATCATCGCTAGAACGATGGCCCTAACGGAACACCGTATAGCAGGGACTTGGAGCGATCTAAATGTCTTTTTATGACCCAGACTAATCACCGCCATTTCGTTTTCGTATGCAAATGAAAAATGAATCAGTCTTCGTCCTTTCCGATCAGTTCGGTGTGCAGTTATTTTTACCTTGTCGCTTTCCGTAACCGTTAAACTACGACGAGACAGTTTCGATTGTGCGGCATAGTATGACGAAGTTTGAAACAACATACGATGTCATTGTTTCATATGACAACCATATATTAAAGCAGCTACATTGATACATGTAATTTAATTGGCATTTTTGGAGTTCTGTGATAAATAAAATCGCACATGCTAGCATATTTAATATTGAATTTATAAAACTCGTTGGATGAAATTGATCTGATGCTCGCCTTAGCCTCGCATCATATAATGGCATCCAGCCTCGCATCATATAATGGCATCCAGCAGCCTCGCATCATATAATGGCATCCAGCCTCGCATCATATAATGGCATCCAGCAATTCTAAACAGGTACTCATGTAAGATTCTCTATATTCTCTTATATTCTCCCTTGGTTAATAAGATTGTTACATGAAGTAAGAAAAATAAAAGCAAAACTATGAACTAATCAAAGTACAGAAGTACTGAATGGCGAAAACATTGACTGGAATAAAGGGGTTCAGCTGTTCCCACATGAACACATTTTGGGGAATAAAGTGTTGCATGGAAAGCAGCAGCAGCGATTCTATGTATTTGAATGTAGAATATGGTGATAGGAACTGTGTGGAAAAGTAGAACTGGAACCAGTATGAAGAGAAATGCCCACCGATAGTTGGACAGGAATTGGGGATAGAGATGCCAAAGTACAATATTAGCTTATACAATGTTATCTTCATTGATCATCAAGAGGAAAAAACACAAACTTGATAGTTTAAGGAAATGTAGCGACACAGCCAAACACGCTATTTTATTGAGGGTTCTGAAAAACTTGGAAAAAAGTGTCAGAATAATAAACATCGGATAATAAACAAAAGAAGATATGACCCTTTGAAGGTTGTTCTAAACGATATGTGAGTCGCCATCACGTGATAGTTCTAAATTATCATATATGGCACATTGGTAAATATCATTTAAAGCTAAGAAAATCACTGCAAATTAATGCACATTTCTTTTTCTGGCCATATAATGCATTATAATTCTTTAGTATACTTATTTTTCATACCTTTGCTGTGATTTACCCTCTAAGAATCAGTTAATTAACGCCATTGCTAACTCCGGTGAGTCAAAACACACAAACTTAAAGTTAACTAGCTGCTACTAAACAAGAATGTTAGATTTACTATCTGGCCTTGCCTGTTTTTCTTCATAACTTGCATATTTTGCAAGACATTATTACAAATAATTATTTCAATCTTGGAAACAAATTGTGTTTGCATATTATTAATTGTTGATTATATTTCACCAATTATTTAAACTCCCAGTTGTATTTCTTTGTTTAATATATACGCAGGTTTGAAGCTAAATTTATTCTGGATTAAATAAACTCGAGGTCATTATTTTAAAACTTGATACACATTTCAAAATTGCCGTATTTCCCTTTAAGTGACGTGGGCATTTGATGTCAAATCACGTGGTGAGAATCGCAGGTTATTGAAATACAAAAGTTTGCACAAGCATGTCAAAATGTTATCACTTGGAGTCGAGTGGTTAACGACGTTGCGTTGTAAACCTTCTCGCCTCTCACCGCTGCGGGTTCGAATCCCACTGGGAGTTCGACTTGTTAGTGGGAAAGTGTCGATTCTTACGGATGGCGGGAGGTGTACAGTACTGGTTCTACCCAGGAAAAGTGGTGGTCTGCCTCTTCAACAAAAAAATCGACCGTCATATATAAGCCTACATATATTGAAAATGACGTAAAACACCATACAAACAAACAAATCACTTGGAGTCAAAGAAAACAAGTGCTTGAAACAATGTTTGTAAAATGAAATCGTGCAACCACGAAAAATGGTATTCAGTACATAAACAGCTCTTATAGAAAATGAATTTTCTTGTCTGTGTATTGAAATCAAATACTGGAATGTGTGCGTTAAAGGACAAATTACTGTAATTTAAGTGGCCATAAACCATTTATTGTATAACGTTCTGCCGGTGCAATTTATAACATGACACCGGCAAGTTTAATTATCACTTTCTCTTTCATCACAAAATTTCATAGAACAAAATGTTCAGTAATTTACAAGGTACACAAATTATTTTTATCAGTATTCGCAACATAAAACGTACTGTTAAGTCTGTTGTAAATACGAAAGTAGACATGTTGTAAGGAACTATTAGTTGCAGAGTTAAAGGTTCGCCCCAAATGTATCGGTCAGCTATTTATTCATTTTGGGGGTGATCAAGTCACTCGTTATCAATTTAGAGCTGTGCTAAAAAAGCGTTATTCGGTTTAGGAATTGATGCCAATAAATATGTCTCATTCTCTACGTATTGGCGCAGCCTCCAATGCTTCAAGTCATGGAATATCGGATGACATTATCCGATAACTATTGTTCCCCTAGTTGAATCGAGTTTTAAATATTACAGATACAAGATCTCGTGTTTGGATTGTGGGCTCGTCACTTATTACGAGGGCGTTTACCTATGCCAGACAATCAACATTGGAAGGACTCAGCCTGGGATTAGACAAGCACAAGTGTTTGGTTGCAGGGGAAAGGCGGTTTTAGATTGCATCAGGTCGAGAAAAGGCTCGAGCCATTGTTGACTGTTGACCCTCCTCATGTACTGGTGTTGCACTGTGGAGTAACGATACAGGACAAGTACCGGCTGCAGACTTAAGGAGTCAACTGGTTAAAACTTTGAACTAAATCAAAGAATTGATACCTGGGTCTTTTATTGTGTGGTCACAAATTCTTCCACGTTTAGTTTGGCGGGACGAGATATCTCACTCAGCTTTAGAACGTGTGAGAGTTAGGGTAAATAGTAAGGCGGCCACAGAAGTGCTTAAATTGGGAGGAGGGTCTATAAAATACCCGGAAATAAGTTACTGTTATTTAAGTGGCCATATACCATTTATTGTATAATATTCTACCGGTGCAATTTAAAACATGTTTTAATTATCACGTCCTCTTTCTTCACAAAATATCACAGAACAAAAGATTCAGTAATTTATACGGTACAAAAATTAATTTTATCGGTATTCGCAACATAAACCTACCCACCCTCTCCTGTTATTGAAAACTGTTTTGGTCTTCTTACGTTTATATTTTCAGAGCACGGAGTTTTTCGCGGTCACAGCAATGACTTATTGTGTAGTTAAGAATTTGACATTTTCAGTACAAGAACTTTCAATTAGGTACATTTGTCTTTGTGAACTGATGTACCCAGGGTTCATAAAGTACATATATATGTTTTAATTAACTACACATTTTATCTTCTATTTTGTTGAAACCGTGGCCAATATATTCCAATAAACATAAACTGTAAACATCGCCTTGTATTGTTCTAAATCTATCTTTAATAAATGTCCGTTATATTTATAACTACAATACCATGAAAATGTACATATGTATATTTTATACCACGTTGTTAGTAATCAAACGTCCGGCTGTTCATGTTTTAACTAGGCAAGCTCTCGTCTTTAAATTTTACGTACCAACGATTTCGTATTTACCTTGTATACTCTCGCGGGCGTAGTGTTTATGTATGAAAGACCTTAGTGTGTTGTCCGTCCGAGATATTTCTTATAATCGGGTACACATCGTTAGGTGCGCTAGAGGTTATAATAGCGTAAATGAGTCTCCATGCCCCTTCCATAGTAAAGTTAGAATGTTGACAACCAGTTAAAAACTCAAACCTGATTAGAATTCTGGGATACATACTTTATCATGCAAATAAACATGTCTGCTATTAAACATCAACAAGGAAATAGGGGGATGAATATCTTCTAAGAAACATTTCTTCAGCTATATGCTACGACGGGTCTAAGGTCAAAGTTGCTTTTAACCCTTGCAATTTCGTAGCCTGTCTACATTCACTTCTGATATGTATATCAAAAACTGTCAAAAACATGATGAGCTCCATTTTCAGATATGTCCAGAATACAGTTCCAACCAAAAAATAACAGGAAACTGCACTAAAAAAATGTTTAAAGAAAAACAAATTAGTACTCTTTAATACAAAACTACTTCTGCACTAGGCATGTACAACCGGCTGATTTAGTATAATTAGACCTAAAAACGTTCATACGGCCAAACTGAAAAACCAGACGCTGACATATGGCAATAATCGTGCTCATCTGCGAGATTTGGTTTTTAAAAAAAAGCAAGCGTCTCAGAAAATCTAGACTAATAGATTGGACCAAGACATTGCGTACAGAAATATGTCTGTACTGAGAAATATTGTAACGACCTCTAAGTACGCTAAACCCGTGCCTCCGGTCATATTGAAAAATCAGACGATGCCATATGGCTGGAAAACGGTAATAGAATTATCTAACAGTATACAGTGCTATTATTCTTTGTTTTCGTTTCGGATGAGATACAAGAGCAATGCATATTATGTGTCTACTAATCTACCACTTCTGACGATCGGACAGTTGCATGGCACTTTTCAGATGTAGTTTGGAGTGAACTGGATTCCAGTAACAAAATACAAAGTTAGAACATATCCTTAAGGATTTCATGTTCAAATTTGTATGACATCGCGTGTTGACTTCAAAGGTGTTAATTTCACCATGTCGACGCAATCGACTTCGTCTACTGTCTATTTTTCTTAAATTTCGCACGTACTCTCCAATGGTTATATATATATAATCAGTATCGTGCTATACGACTGAAAAATAAGATACATTTCGTTTCGTCCGCGCTTGAAAATATGAACCAAGTTAAAACCACAATCGACGTTGCGATTGCCGGTTATACAGTGTGAAAATCATTTGTTATTATTGTTTTCTTTTAGTTGAAAATATAGTTCAATAACAATTATTTCTATCACAAAACAATAAACACTGAAAATAAGGCATAAACACTCCATATAACGTATCATTGATGTTTGCTATCTACTCTATATTTTGTTTATATCAAAGAAGGTAAACATTTCAATTTATGTTTACATCCGTGTTTGATATTGATAAACTTCAGAATGTAAGGCAGTTTTGAATAGGTGGAGTGGATTCTTATGAAAATGGGTAATATGTATGTGTATTGTCTGCTAGTGATATGTTTAAGTGATTTCTTAACAGGTAAGATTTGTATTGTTCATCTTACTTTAAAACGAATGGTAGTTTATAATTTTGAAACGGCATAGCATGTGGTATTGGGGCTTCTGGTACTGCTTTCCCTTGCGAGGTGCTGTTTACACGAATATGGTATTAACAGTGACATCGCATGCGAGATTGTGACCGAAACTAGATCTAGTGTCATATTGTGCTGATCATGTATGTATACTCGGAGCTTAAAGTGTATGCCTACAAAACAGATTAGTGTTCACTATAATTATGTAAATCGTTAATACTCGTTATATCATGTTTTTGTATTTCTGGTTTCCGTTATAATAATATTATAATATCGTTTATTCAGAATTTCCAATAGGCCATGAGACCTGTGAGGATACAACATGATATACATAATTACAATTGATACAACAAATGGTGCAGTGATTACATGTAAAATGTGTACAAATAAACACCACACACGCACGCACACACACACACACACACACACGTACTCCAGTACAATTATTATTATTTTTGTCATGTCAGTGTTATATACTCAGAACAATAGTTATCGTAGTATTTGTGTGGAGAAGGTGACATATATGTCAATCATAAGTATTACTGATGAAAATATTCCAAACATTTTGACTATTAATACAATTAACTGGATTAAGATGCATTTGGAATTATTATTGTTGTTTCACATTTCATATAAGTCATGTAAACTTGAAACTTTTCATTGGAGGTTGTGTTTAACTGAATATTTCATTTTTCCTTATCTCAAAAGCTTTAAAAACGAAAACACTAAGGCATTTAATAATGTTTTCGTTTTGACTTTGCATAAGTGCTAAAAATTTAAACATACTTGGCCTTTTCCAATAATAGTTCTTTATATATGCTTGTCTTATCTGATTATATAAACTGCATTCAATAACAAAATGATATTCATCTTCTAATTTACCACATTTGGTACATTTACGTTCATTTAAAGGTATACTATATGGTTTATGCCATCTTCCAGCTTCTATTTGTAGGTTGTGAGATGAGAGTCTTAATCTAGATAGTGCAATTCTATATTTTTCTACATTAACCATATACAAGTACGATTTCAAAACAAAATTATCAAAAATTAAAGTATAAGTATTCGCTCTACTTGAGTTCCGAAGACGAGAATGTAGGTTTTGAATGAAACAATCATTTAATCTTTGTTTTACATTATACAAAAACAAAGCGTTATCTCCAACACCTTGGGATAACCAAGCGTAATGAAAACCAAGAGAAGATAATGTATTGCTTTATAATAAACACAATGGGTAGATACATTACCTTTCATTGTCAGGTACTCAGCCGTGTATGATTGATCAGATTGGTGGAAAAGATTTTGCCGGTAAAATATACAAGTTTCCTTAAATATTAGGATGCAATTACTGTAAAGTTTTCTTTTGTCAAGCGTCTTTTTTATAGGAAAATGTTAGAATATTAAAATCGTCATACTCGTGCAAATAATACCATTCAGTGTGTAGCTATATTACGTAAAACGCGTTCATTTAAAGTTGCATGTAACATCAAACTACTTGTGTAATTTAAATGCAGTTAATCAACTAACTATTTTGTTTTCCTGTGATATATCGCATATGTATTTGTTTATTGCAGTTGTCAGTATGTGCCAGCATTCTACTGCCACAAATACAGGAGAAGGAGTGTTTATGGATTTGACAGGATACCATCTATCACAAACAGTGTCGTGTATCTGTAACATTACTCACCCTATCGCACCTCTAACGGTGTACATAGTCTATACACCAGACAGTGCTAATAATGGCATATATTTGGAAATTATAAACTACCAAACCAGTCGACCAAAAAATATTACACCTAGTTATTTTTTCACGACAGAAACCTTTGAAAAAAGTCCAAGTAAACTCATTCTTAAACGGACCGCTGATTATACGCCTGCTGTTGGTGGATGTCTTAAATTAACAACTATCAATGCTACAGTGATACCTCCTTATAGTATGTGTTTGTTCTTACATTGTTAGATTATTCCTTCATGCAAAATCAAAACAATTTTGAGTTATGTTTCATTTTGGCCATTGCTGATAAACATTTAGAACATAACGTCCCTCGTTGGCAGTGTCGAACACTCATTTCGTATTATGTTGTATGTATATGTCACGGTTTATGGATATCTAACAGGTGGATTGATGTTGTATTGTCCGGCCGGTTAGCTCAGTCGGTAGAGCATCGCAACGGTAGTCCGAAGGTCCCGGGTTCGAGCCCCGGTCTGGCTGCACATTTGTCTAGCCCTGTGACATATATACGTGTAATACCATCTGGACCGATTGTGATTGGCTGAGCATGAAATGCATTAAATATGTAACACTACGCAATTTTTGATAACTGAAACTATTTTATTTGTTATAAAAAAACACTGATCTAAGTCATAAACTCAACTATATTTAATAATTAACTAACAACAAATCAGTTTGTATTTGTTTAATGTTTTAAAAGTCGGCGTACGAGCCCTAAAATGCCCTTTTGTAAAGAGATAAAACTCTTTGATATACGCCTTGAGCCAGGACCCAACATTTTCGATTTTGCTACCAACTCAGGTGGCAAATCCTGAGTTTTGTGTGCTATAAGGCATATACTAAGTATACGGTTTCCTTCCGATTTTAGCAGTTAACCAGACGTTTACGATAACGTGCTATCCCGCTAGTCCACCATCTACGACGACGACAGAGATACAAAGTCCCCCATCTACGACGACGACAGAGATACAAAGTCCACCATCTACGACGACACAGATTAAAACCGAACCCACTTCTGCGAAACGTAAGCAAATAAAGCATCTCCAACAAAAATAGCTTTAATATTGTTTTAAATTGTATTTACATATCAGCGTCACTAAGAAAATGTATACAACTTTCAGGAAACGGTCAGTATTATTAGGTTACCACAACTGTATTTATTGTGGCAAGAACACATCGTATTGGTAATCGTTGGTGGATTCTCAGTTTTCACTGGAGCAGATGTGTGATGAAGTTGTTAAATCTGAACATATATTGGTTAACTGCCTTGGAAAAGAATGGTCAGAATAAAAATGTCGTACGACCATTTAGTTTCGTTCTTCTCTATTCAAGTCAATATATGATCAGTGAATAAAAACTATTAATCGGGGGGTAGCTTTTGTGTGTGTTTGTGGTGAATGCTGCTTTTCCTGTTCGATTTTTATATCTATATTTACTAGTGACTCTAAATAGTGAATTATTGCATATACATTTCCAAACTCCCTTTGCTCTCAACTGTAAATGTAAAGGCTCATATTAGTCAATATCCGACATGTTGTAAAGTCGTATTGGATGTGTAATGTACTTGGAACTTCTGTTGCATACTCGTTCTAGATTGGTGCAATGCAGTTACATATTTTACGTCACAGGAAGTATGTCACATAATAATATAAGCAAATGGTAATATGGTGGTGTCATTGTGGAAAATGTGTGTGTTTGTGTGTGTGTGTGGGGGGGGGGGGGGGGGGGGGTCCTGTATTATGGGGTCAATTTTGTTTTCGTAATTATGTCGGGGGGGGCGGGATCGGGGTCCTGTAATATGGGGTCAATTTTGTTTTCGTAATTATGTCTCATATGGAATATGGCAAAACAAGCAGTAGTATTACGTCGGCATAAGGTTACCAGACAGGAGGCAATACAGGTAGGATGTATTGAATTATTTAAAATAGAAAGAACTTCTGAAGAGAAAGAGTAATTTTAAAAGGCATGTACACATATGATACACACATTTGTATATGTATGTTACGCTATTTAAGATGAGGTACTGCTTACATGTAGCGTATCATTTTTGTTATCACGATATTACATATTGATATGCTGCTAAAATATAAGCTTGTAGCAGAAACCTTTCTGAGTATTAAATAAGTGTTAGAATTTTTTATATCTACTTCTTTTGTTGTAAGATTAGTTTTTTATAGGGACCTCGATTTGAAGTCTCATTTGCCCTACGGCACCACCTCTGGTATAAATTATGCCATGTATCCCAAGATTATGCCATGTATCCCAAGCCGCCGCCAAAAGGTGATACTCATCCATTATTGTGTCCGTCCGTTTTTCCGTGCATGTGTCCTTCCGTATGAAATTTTAGTCGGAACATACTCAATAAAACCGAGTCTGCTACTTTTATCTCTTGTTTTTGTTTGTTGCTACCATAGTGATGCAATATGGTGTAAATGACAGAAAAATTGTGCAAAAAATGGGAAAAGCATGGAACTTGGCACAAACATTCTATATGCAATGCTGATTCGGAAAAATACCGGATCCCGGGCAAAAGTGACCAGCTTGACCACTGTAGTGGACATTATTGTACATGACCACTCATTCAAAGGTATACTTTGAAAACATGTATTTTTTTTCGTTTTATTTTATGTGTTTTCTTCAGATGAATGATACATATCTTATTTATTGTTTTCTGTCACATTTTTAAATGAATATAAAATAGTTTATGAGCATTTTTTTGCGAACTGACCACTTAGTAATTGGTCAGTTTTATTAGCGAATGGTCAGTTTTAACACATACTTACAGGTAAATAGGTAAATTATGACATTAATTTATTTAATGTTTTAGTACAAATAGCTATCCATAATTTACCAGACGCAAAAAGCAGGGAATGTCCACTACCTCAGTATATTGGTCTACTTATCCATGCTGAAACCAGAAAACGAGGCCTGATTGAGAAGTTAAGTAAAGTGGGTCTGTCAATTTCCTATAACAGGGTTCTTGAGGTATCAACTGAGTTGGGAAACGATATAATCAAAGTATATGAACAACAGAGTGTAGTGTGTCCACCAAAGCTGAGAATGGAACTTTTTACAACTGGTGCTGTTGACAACATTGACCATAATCCGAGTTCCACAACATCACAAGGATCATTCCACGGCACAAGTATATCATTATTTCAACACCGGCATTCAGAAGATGATGGTATTAAGCAACAAATGCCGATACATTCATGCGCCAGAAAAGAACAGACTGAACTGCAACCATTGCCTGTGTCATATCGATGTGTCCTTCCTGTGGGATGGAGCAGCACAGACCCATCTGTACCTGCCTCTGATGCACCGCTGAGGGTTCTGATGGAAAGCATTCCGGGTGCTGTACAGTCTCAGTAGATGTAAGTGAAGAACAGTGTATAAACATATAAATAAAAAAAATATCAAATATATACATAAAACATATAAATGGTATCACTTTATTACAGTAAAGAAAAAATAAACACAATACTCACATCAGTATACTCAGTTAATCATCGAATGCTAATACAGTGATTGAACTAACAGAAACCAAATAGTTGTTCAGAAGAAAGCAAATATTTGTGCAGACTAACTAAATAAATCCCCTTTCAGGTGGCTGGAGCATGTTCGGACCAGCGTTCTTGACAAAAGTACTGATGTGCAGATATCCTGGCCAGCATATCATGCCTCCCTCCAGCAACTGACAGAAGAGAAGGTGCCAGATCTGACAGCTTTGTTACCTTTGTTTGAAGAGCAGGCAAAGTCTCCAGCCATGATAAAACATGCCGTGAATGTTGTTGCAGACTGTAACCAGCACCTGAACCCAGGACAAACACCGGTCATAGCATGCGACCAATCACTTTATGCTTTGACTAAGCTCATCCAGTGGAAATGGCCAGAATCACACGGGGAGAAGAAATATGTTGTAATGTTTGGAGGGCTTCATATTGAGATGGCTGTGTTGAAAATGCTTGGAGATTGGCTGGAAAATAGTGGCTGGACACATGCTATTGAACAAGCAGGTATTGCCACACCTGGAACAGCAGACTCCTTCCTTAAAGCAGCTCATGTTACCCGAACCCGCCATGCACATCAGGTGCTAGTGCTCTGCACATGTTGATGCATAGTGCATTTACAATTTCACAGACAGAATCTTGTGATGAATCGTTTGAGTCATGGAGACAATGCCGGGAGTCGGAATCGCCACAATTTCAGTTTGGTCTGTAACATTGCGATTTGAATTAGCAGTACTGATATTTGTTAAAGCTGTACGTGAGGGCGACTTCAAACTTTACATACAGTCTTTGACCAATCTAGCCCCTTGGTTTTTAGCACTTGACCATCACAACTATGCCCGCTGGCTACCAGTTCATATACGAGATATGGTACTACTTGAGAAGCTCCACCCTGATGTTGCCACCCACTTCAATGAAGGCCAGTTTGTAGTGAACAAAACATATCATGCCTTTTCAAGTATAGCTCTAGATCAGGCTCACGAGCAAAACAACAAACTGGTGAAAGGTGATGGAGGAGCAATTGGACTCACTGATAATAAAAATCAGCTGATGAGATGGATGGTCTGTGGACCAGAAGTTGCAAGAGTTGTGCAAGAATCTCTGAATTCTGTTAAACACCCCCAAGAAAAAGCAAAAGCAATGAAGCATCATGAGCAGGTGAAAAGTGTTCAACAACGGTTTAGACGAAATGTCCTGGCATTGTTCACAACTATGAAAGAACTCCGAAATCCATTTGAAGAAGAAACATTCGATTTACTAACCCTTGGATCCAGAGATATTGCTGATGACAAAGTAGCTGAAACATTTAGGAACATAGAAACAATTGGTACAGATCAATATAATGTCTTTGTTGCAGAACGATTAGAAGGTAGAAAAAAGCCTCTTACATCCAATCAAACACAACAAAATGCCTCTGTTCAGTGAACAGACAACAAAAGTTTTGTCAACTGGCAAGAAACAAATAATGTCTCTGAAGCAAAATTGTTCTCTGTTTTCAAAACTTTACATTTCTTGCCAAGTTAGAGAGGGTACTCTTGAAGATTTTTTCGCCCATGAGAACAGTTGTTGTCCACCTGAGTTATCGATCTTTGGCAATCTCAGACAAGGTACTAAGTCAGATTTGCTGAATTGCATTGAGATCATAACACCAGTTTTCCAGGACAAACCAGCAGTTGAAACCCTCATCATTGATGGTGCCGTTATGGTGAATATGCTGAGGCCAACCGGATGCGAACACTTTAAAGATTATGCCAACAAGATCATTATTCCATTTGCTGAAAGCCAGCTACATTCTATACAGAGGCTCGATATTGTGTGGGATGAATATGTTGACAACAGTCTCAAGGCATCCACTTGAATCCAGAGGGGCAACGGCACACAAAGAAGAGTGTTGGGGGATTCAAAAATACCAGGCAATTGGCAATCGTTTTTAAGAGTAGACGATAATAAAATTGAACTGTTCCAATTTCTGGCAGAAAAAATAACTACAATTGAGACTGATGAAAAACAAGTAATGAGCACAAAGGGAAAAGAGGTGGTGACTAACTCTCAGGTTTAGATTACAGAATTGCTGTCCTGTTGCACACAGGAAGAGGCGGACACAAGGCTGCTCCTACATGCATATGATGCAAGCAATGCTGGTATGAAAAAAATCATGATAAGGACAGTCGATACTGATGTTGTTGTAATTGCCATTGCCATGTTTGGTCAGCTTCTACTGGAAGAGTTGTGGATTTCATTCGGGACAGGAAAACAGCACAGATTCCTAGCTGTTCATGAAATAGTCAGAGAGATTGGTGACACCAAAGCAAAGGCCCTTTTAGCTTTCCATGACCTAACAGGATGCGACCAGGTATCTGCATTCACAGGAAAGGGAAAGAAAACTGCTTGGGAGACATAGTCATTATTTGAAAAAGTGACCCCTGCCTTTGTAGACATGATTACATCACCATCAATCCAAACACTGCATGCAATTATGCCACTAGTTGAACAATTTGTGATTTTGATGTATGACAAGTCTTCACAAGCATCTAGTGTCAATGAAGCCAGGCAAATGCTCTTCACAAGGAAAGGCAGATCCATAGATCACATACCTCCAACAACATCATCCCTATATGAGCATGTGAAACGGGCCATGTACCAAGCTGGCTTTGTTTGGGGCCAATCACTCATTCCAGAACCAGAGCTTCCTTCGCCAGCAGACTGGGGCTGGCAGAGAGCAGAAGGAGACAGATGGGAACCACGCTGGTCATCACTTCCCCAGGCATCAGCGGCATGCCAGGAACTACTAAAGTGCAGCTGTAAACCAGACAAAGGTTGCCGTGGAAGATGCAAATGTGTCAAAGCAGAATTACAGTGCACTGCACTCTGTCAGTGTGGTGGAGATTGTGACAGAGGATAAATTCAGAGGATAATGCAGTGTATTAATGCTTGATACATGGCGATATTATGAAATCAAGCACTAATATCAAATGATAACTTCAAATGTGTAAATCAGACAAGTTTAAAGTACAAAGTATTTAAGGCGCTATTTAGTAATTAAAAAATGCGTGATCTGAATGTGTAATCTTTATATGGTGTTGATTTACTCATCACAGTATTATGTATTTCAGTTATTGCTGCTTGTTTAACTGATCACTGTTAATTTTGTATCTATTGTACACGAAAATGAGAGAAAAAACACGATTTGTGTACATACTGTCTCAAATGACCACAACTGACCACTACTGACCACTCGTTTGGTATTTTACTGACCACTAAGGTATGACCTATTGTCCAGAAAATTAGAAACCATTGTTTCAGTTTCATACAGAACAGAAACAGTCAATTTAAACTAATTAAAAGTAATTTTTAACTTGTTCATCATAAAAAAGTAGCATTTTTAAATGAGAAAATGGTCATTTTAAGCAATGTCCACTACAGTGGTCAAGCTGGTCGTTTTTTGCTGGGATCCGGTTTTTTCCTAAAACTATATGGTTTAAGGAATATGCATACCAAGTTTCATGCTTTTCCCATTTTTTGCATGATTGTTACACCATATTGCATCACTACCAAGCCTTTCCAGTATTTATTGACATTCACACTAGCGTTTGTTTAGGCGGAATTATATCAATACGCACTTGCCCTCAGATCTGTAGTACAGGACCATTACATACGTTCGTCTGCGCACTGTGATACTCTGACATACATTTAGCTTCATAATGTAAGATAAACAATAATATTTTTACACGCGGATTGTGATTTCTAGTGTAGAGATAACAATATCATGCAGTTGTTCCGACACTTGACAAGTACAGTGAAACCTAAATCGATTATACGTACAGACTTAAAGACGCATTCGGTATTGATAAAATGTTTAACAACAGCTAGGGTAAGCTATGTTTGATGTAAACATAATGCATTTGCCATAGTGTTGCATAGTTTAAATTAGTAATACTAACAGCATAAATATTACGTACATGCTACGTTTTCTAAATGTTCAGTTAACCATTTAATTCATTTGCAGTTGTCGATGAAACCGTTACCAAAGATTATAAAATACCAACAACAACAACAACGGCAACACCAACAGCAACAATAACAGGGAATAAAACAATTACAACGGATGACCACAACTCTGAAACCAACATAGGTACAGACAACTGCTGAATGCAATTTAAAAACGACATCTATACCGAAAATTATGTATCGCTATAAACATCCGAAAAGTATCTACAGGAATTGTGATTTGCATATTCACATTTCAAAATGAATATCTTGGATGTTACATTTCAATGGAAAATGTTCTGTTTCTATGCATTTATGAAACATTGACTTTCTGTTAACTTAAACGTATAATGACTTATTCAGCCAGCCCTAATATCGTTTATCGAGGCTTGTATTAAGTGACAACATCAACACTTGGGTTATTCCCCATTGAGATTATTATATCCTGTAAATATCTGCTCTTAGTAAACCAAAAACATTTAATCTACTGTTACACTAATGTTAGATTGCAGTGTTGTTTACCAATGTATTGTCAGATGGATATGGTGGGTTTCTTTGCGCAAACATACAGTATTAGACAATTTCCGTGCTCGTATCATGTTTTATATTGCAGCATATACATATACACATTCCCTCTAAGTGAGTGAATACAAATTGCATGTGGGTGAATACACATTGTCTGTAAGTGAATTACAATTAATGTGGACTATAACTATAGATATGCTTTAGATGCAAATTATGTAAACGTAATTAGCAACGTGCAATCACACGTAACATTGTATTTTCAGTTAACCCGCTAAATAGTTGTATTCAGTCGTACATTATTATACATCAGAAGATATTTAGCAGCATTTTTTTTCATTTTTACTTTCAGGACTTGTTACTGGAGCAACCATTGGTGGCATATTTGCTATACTGGTGATTATAACTGGAATACTTTTCTTCAAACGGTAAACAAACACTGAGTATTTTAAAATTGAAAATTTGTCATTATTAAGGTTTCCTTGTAATTATAGAATTTAAAACATGCTATATTAGTATAATTTTTAATTGAATTAAATTGGAGTTTTACGGCGCACCAACACATGAAAGGATATGTGGTGCCAAACAGGGAAGAACATGCCAATCTCACCCTCCATTTACATCTAGATACAATATGGAGAATGAGTCTAGAACCTTCTAACCTGCGGAACTGCAGAGTTGCTGCAATTTCTATAGTAGACACTCCATTCACGTGGAGCCACGTTTCCACATTTGCATATGCGGTGTCATGAGAAAGCATTGAATGAGCATGATAAAAAAATGACAAAAGGAACATGAAGTGGGGTCCTACCCCTCAGCGTCTAGCGGGATTTGCAGTGATTGTATTCTACCCCGGCAACCATACGGGGAGTAAAACTATAAGGAATTATATTAAGCAATATGAATCGTTTAAAAAGACAATTCCTTATATTTACAGACGAACCACGAGTAAAAAAGAATATAGTGCCTCTACAAATGTCACTGACAGTACTGCGGCTAACGCTCATATTCCTGAGAGCATCCAATATTCGCAGAATGGTGATAAAAACATTTACATATCATTAGCTGAATATACAAACGAATACGAGACTGCTTGTCATGCTTTTCGTCCAGAACACGACTATTTGCATATTATACATAATGGTTCAAGAGATGCGATAGCTTCTAGTGGGCACAGGTCCGTAGGACAGGCGACATTCCAACTCAGATCGGAGCAATTTAATTCCAACGATCTTACGGATGTTCATCACACATATGAGAATACAAACATAACTCCAACGCCATTTCATTAACTAATTAAGCTTATCAAAATGTACAAAACATAATGAAGATCTGAAACGTTATATACTAAGTTGCAAATGAAAGTGTACACAGCTCAGTTGCGCAAGAAAGTGTGCAATGAGGTTTTTTTAGAAATAATTGTAAAAATTCCAAAATTAATATGTCATGTTTAGTTCTAAAGTTATTTTCATTCCATTGCCAATATCATGTTGTCATTTGTTTTTCAATAGGTTGAATCAATAAAGGACTGTCGTTTGATAAAGAGGATAAGGTGTAAAGTAAAATTTTCAAAGTGTACACTTTGTTTTGCAACTGAGTATATATGTACATTGACGATGGTAATACAAACGGTAGAAGCGTGTGTCAGTATATTGAAACAATGGATGGGACAAACTATTTCGTACAAAAAAAGACTCTATGGCACTATCATTTTGTAACGCACTGCACCGTTAGTGGTTGACCTGTTTATAGTTCGCCACTATGAGTTTCGATTTGACCCGAGTGTGGACCCTATGATGACGTCTACCTAAGTCCCTTTGACCCGAGCGTGGACCCTATGATGACGTCTAACTAAGTCCCTTTGACCCGAGTTTGGACCCTATGATGACGTCTACCTATGTCCCTCTGACCCGAGTTTGGACCCGATGATGACGTCTACCTAAGTCCCTCTGACCCGAGTTTGGACCCTATGATGACGTCTACCTAAGTCCCTTTGACCCGAGTGTGGACCCTATGATGACGTCTACCTAAGTCCCTTTGACCCGAGTTTGGACCCTATGATGACGTCTACCTAAGTCCCTTTGACCCGAGTTTGGACCCAATGATGACGTCTACCTAAGTCCCTTTGAACCGAGTGTGGACCCTATGATGACGTCTACCTAAGTCCCTTTGACCCGAGTGTGGACCCTATGATGACGTCTACCTAAGTCCCTTTGACCCGAGTTTGGACCCTATGATGACGTCTACCTAAGTCCCTTTGACCCGAGTTTGGACCCTATGATGACGTCTACCTAAGTCCCTCTGACCCGAGTTTGGACCCAATGATGACGTCTACCTAAGTCCCTTTGACCCGAGTGTGGACCCTATGATGACGTCTACCTAAGTCCCTTTGACCCGAGTTTGGACCCTATGATGACGTCTACCTAAGTCCCTTTGACCCGAGTTTGGACCCTATGATGATGTCTACCTAAGTCCCTTTGACCCGTGTTTGGACCCTATGATGACGTCTACCTAAGTCCTGAAAGGGATGGTAACGTTAGATATTTATATTTTTGACTTATAATGTCGTACCCTTCGTGGTTTGTTCTCATGTTGATCTGGCTTCTGCAAATTCATTTTATCTTGGGCTTGGGAAATATACATTTAACCCAGCTTTTCGGAAAATATGGACTTGCAACCACCATATGTTAGATAATGGACAACTGTGTGTGTCGGTGTGGTGTGGTGCGTGTGTACGTGCGTGCGTGCGTAAGTACGTTCGTGTGCGTGCGCGTGCGCGTGCGTGTGTGCGGGCGCTAGAATTAAGCGAATATTTCTTTGGTGTAATTTTATAGGATCTATTGGTTGCAAAAATGGTAAATTACTAAGGTTGGATATGATCAAATATACTGATATATCTGGTGATTTAAACACAATAACTATGTTAACATATGTTACTAAGTTGTTATAAGAAGAACATAAACATGAATAGTATGATAGTATAGCACAGTTAATAGCGATGTCGGAGTGAATCGATGTGGAAGTAATAAATGACGTAGCAACTGTTGATGGGGGAAGGCAGACTAAGAATTGAAACTGGAAGACATATGGGTTTAGAAACCCGTTATATCCTTTTTGTAAAAACGTTGTTGATAATCAAATACATGTTATGCTAGAATGTTCGATTTAGACATATAAGATCACTGCTATTTTGATACAAAAAATCAGACAGAGAAAATGATTTTTGTGTATTTGCCATGTGCATGTGACAAAACCTGTCATTTAATATTGTATACACAATAAACATTAAATTTATACTACTCGTATAATGTATTATAAAACTGCTTTAAATTGTCTGTGTTTATTTAGTTAATATCGAATCTAATTGATATAGTAATTGACGTGTTAGCATCGTTTTAAAATGATAGCGCTTATAAGAAAGTGTTAAAGGGTTATACCCCTTCGCACACCCCTGGGCCCACCTTAGCATGTTAAATGGTGTACCTGTTTACAGTTCGCCGCTATGCTTTCCCATTTGATTGTTCGATGACACGAAAAAGTGTGGACACTATGATGACGTCTACCTAAATCCTGAAACGTTTAATGTTTGTCTCCAATCTTGTCTTGTCGTTCCCTTTATTGTTTATTCTCTTGTTGCTCTGGCTTCTGCCAAGTCATTGAGTACCTTCATTGTGGCTTTCTAGGCTATTGTTTTTTTGTATTATATTTACACGAGCATATTTGTGTTTTACTTAGATTGCCTATTGATGCTGCCTTGTTGGTTAGAAATTAGATCATGACGGGGATTTCTCTATTTACACTATCCTGTTTTAATGGGATAACAGTAGGGTAAGTGTGAGGTTTGGTGCACCTTAGAACCGGTTTAAACCCCCAGTGGCCTACTTTGCCACTGACGGTTCCAAGGCGGTAGCCCTATTGCTAACCCTTTTGTGTGTGTGATGTCATTTGCATTTATTATTACTTTTGCCTTCTTGTTTGTCTGTTTGCGTGTTTGTTTCTGTGTTTTGTGGTTGACTGTCCTCCTTGAATGCTACTTTCCCTGTCCGATCTTTTTATATTTCTTATTAGTATGTATAGAATCGTGTTTACATATTTACATAATCATGCTTAATTATATTTTAATGAGTGTAGAACATGTTTGTAAACGATGAAACGTAATAAACAATAAAGCATATATCATCCACATATCAAAAGATCAAGGTCATTGTCAACTTTCGTATAACTGTATTTTTTTTTCCATGTAATCTGCAATTTACTTTTCAAACTGCATCATCGACGAAAAATGCGAATCAATTCTAAGATAACTTTCTTTTTTCTTTTTATTTTCTTTTTTTTAATATTACGTATACGTGTGTGCAAAATGTTTTATCAGTTTGATAAAATATCGAATATCCGAATTCGTCGATTGCTAGAGTAGCAATACGAAGAGCTGTTGAACTGGTAGGAAAAGGTTTGCATGCAATCATGTGATAAGTAATCATCCACGCATGTCTCGTATGCAGACGTAGAACGCATCAGAAACATGAGAGAAATTGGACATCCGAGCAATGCAGGATAGATTCGACTTGCTTTAAAAGATATGCCCATCGCAAAAATGGATTATTGCAATACAACTATTAACTAAGGCAGATGATGGTGGACAAAAATAAAACGACATGCCAAAATTAATATAAATGAATAACTATATGCTTTTACCATGTATCAGTTTTCCTCCAAATTCTGCATTTAAATAGTCGATTGTCAACTCACCATACTAATACCAAAATGTCAATGCCATAGTTAAGGTCTCAATCTGGGTTCAAAAGTAACGAACATATAGCATAAACTGAGCACAACATCTTTATTTAATAACATTTTTAAGAAAAAGGGTATATGAAAATGCATATAACATGTATAACGGATGTATATATGTACATAAGCCTTACTACATACGGTATAGCGTGTTTATTATTTTGTTTGCCGTTTAGAACATTTTTCGCAAGAGAATTAACGAAGCTAGGATAATATTAAGGGTATATCCCGCCTATCATTTTCATTTGTCAAATTCATTCTCGAACACAGTATTTCTCAGTGACTCAGATAGCGCAAAGCGTTTATTCATCAAGACTGCGCCAATCAACACAAATAAATTAAGGTATGAAACCACCAATTATTTTCCCCGTTAACACCAATGTTACTATGTCACATATTAACGATATGTTGCAACTTCAACTTAAGTATGAATAATGCAACAGTGTATTTTTCATGTAGAAAACTAATTTTCCAATTGAAAAATCACTATAAAAGATGGATTCACAAGACATGTAAGAAAGTTATTGTGTGTTTACTAAATAGGTCAAGTACCAGCTGTTTTCATCGATATGTATGCATAGATTCGAAATTTCTAAACTGTTCATCAGTGATCCAGTAAAACCTATTAATATGCTTCTTATACATACAACAACAAAATCGAATAGAAATTGGCAAACTGCTATAATGCCCATTTCCATCAAAAAAGGAGGGATTACTTTTTATTATAGGAACTACATTCGACGACACCTCGGCGGTTTACCTGCAATTGGTGGTGGTAAACCTAAATAAAACTGTTTGAAACATTACGGCAGTGACACGTCACGAGTTAAAAGTATGATATCCCCTGTTCAGTATTGATTGACATAAAAACAAACACATCATGTTGTGTTATATAAACTGAAATTTACTTATTCTGAACATCGACAAAACAAAGATTTGATGGTAAATTGTTTAACCGCGTACTTTAATAACCTACATCACATTTAAGGATACCATTTTTCTTTTTATTATAATTTTTAAAAACAATTCGTGTAATGTAAGTAATTCTCAACTTCACACACTCTTAAGAAATTCATCTTGTTTTGATTGTAAACAATAACGAATGCGTGTTTACAGCTGAAGAACGTTTTAAACAAATATACAGGTCATAATCTTTGCGATAGTGTATGTAAATGGACGAGATAACGGAAATGTTATAGTCGGATATGTTTTTTCCTTTAAACGTTACATGGAGGTACAAGTTATGCTGCTATTTACGCTTGTATTAGAAGGGCTGATAACAAAATAAGTAGATTTTTTGCCATAAAACATGTTTTTTAGTTTTATAATTGTTTACTAAAACACACGAACTATTCAATCTGTATTCCATCATTATATTGATTGTGGAGCGCATCCGTGATCAATAGGGTAAATACGCTGCGTTTGAAACATTCTAGCCTCTCATCGCTGTGGATTCGAATCTCACTCGAATTTTAAGTAAGAAAGTGTCGATTCTTACGGATACAGTATAGAGTATACAGTACTGGTTCTGCCCAGCAATAATTGAGTGGTCCGCCTCTTCCACTAAACTTCGACCGTCATACAGAGCCTAAAATGTGCTGAAAATGATATTAAACACCATTCAGTGAATCAACCATCATATTGAACAAACAAACAACATGTCATGGGTATACAAGCTAACTGCGAAGCGGCATAACGCCGATTTCGGATGTTTACAATTTTTGGGAAAGTTGAGAGGTGGGGAAGTTGGTCACGACCGCCGAACGCAACTTTCATTTCCTGCTTTAGCTCTTTTGTAGGCATTCACCATTACATGCTACAGATGTGTATGTCTTTCAATTCGTTTGGCATATATTTCACTGTACACTGATACTATTTTTCGTATCGCATACCTGAGTTCATCCAGAGAATGGAATACGTGGCCTTCCATATAAATGAGGTAACGGTGGGTCAAACGGGGACGTTTATTGGAGTCAAGTCAGGACAGTACGACGGGTGTTAAATACCATGTAAATCAGTTTCTAGTTGCGCAAATGCCGGTCTGTGAACGGCAGCATTTTTCTTGAAACAAGTTTATTCTTACTATATCAATACTGATACTTTCTTTCGACGTAGAACTTGAACAAGAACCTAAGAATCGTTTAAAAGTGTGTTGTTTTTCTTTAGTTAACCATTTTAAAACATATTAGTTTCGCCTTAACTATAGACGACAGTGTATGCTATGTAGCAATGTGTAAGTCGTCTGTCTGCATCAACGAAGTTTTGAACGCATTCAATAAGAATCAGCTCTATTTTCATACTCAGATGTTTCTATCTACAGTAAGAAAAACCACGCGAGAGTTCGTAAATGTATAGGGCGTCATTTGCGGTCAACTTTAGGTCTCACACTAGAGAGAAAAGGAAAACGGAAAATAATTCTATTTTTTCTCTATTTTAGGCAATTTTTAATTTGAAAATATCGTTAGCATACATCTGCAGTGTTGAAGACAGATCATACAGAAAAGCACATGTTGATTTGAGGTTCCATTCGTATTTCAGAAGGTTTGACCGAAGCACCACATATTCAGCTAGTGTATGAATTTTGCATTTTTCACAGGGGCAATAAAATGGATTACATTAAGGACAATTTAACTGATTTTGATATACTATGTTTTACCGGAACACATTTTTAATGGACTCCTTGCAAATTGATGTTTTTTCAACTATGTATAGAAAAGACAAAACAGCACATTCTGGTGGTATACTTGTTTATATATCGAAAAACATATATTCGCGGCAAGTAACTGAACTTGAAAATGCAGGATTCACTTTGGATAGAAATAAAAGACCGAGAAAAATCGTTTATTTTATGTACAGTTTATAGACAACCAAAGGCGCCTGTTATCTTTGGGGAAAATTTTAATATCTGCATTGAAAACTCTCTTGATACTTGCAACAACATAGTTATGGTTCGGGATATTAACGAAGACCAATTAAATCCACCTAACCACTATCTGAAAGATCTAATACTCATTAATAATCTGAAAAATGTATAGATGAATCAACGCGAGTTTCTGATAGGTCGTCGACCCTATTAGATCAAATTGTTATACCGATTGACTTTAAATTTATAAACTCTGGTATAATAAAAACACCTAGTGACGACAGGGATCACTATAGTTCATATATACTTATTCCATTAATATATGAAACCAAATGCACATACAAAAGACGTGTGTGGCTCTATAAAGGCTGATTTTGTCAAACTTAACGTTGTTATAACATCTTATGACTGGAGCATCATAGCCGGTGTGCCTCAAGGATCTGTTATTGTGCCCCTTTTCTTTTTAATATATATAAATGACATTGCTGATAATATGCTAAGCATAACTAGACTATTTGCTGACGACAGCTCGCTTTCAATTTCGACATCAGACACAGATGGTATGGAAGGTATTTTAAATTATGATTTACACATAATGTCCGAATGGGCTAAAACATGTATTATTCATATCTGCATAGAAAAATGTTCGAAAACTAAATTTATTTTTCAATAATGTGCAGATAGAATTTGTAGAACATCACGAACATTTGGGATTAAATTTACGTGATCATGGTAAACGACATGAACACATCAATACTATTTTATCGTCAGCATCAAAGGTTTTAGGTTTGATGAGATTCCTTAAATATAAAATTGGACGGAAAACAAGGAACCAAATATATATTTCATATATGCGACCGATATTAGTGTATGCTTCTATTGTTTGGGATGGCTGCATAGTTCATGAAAAAAAGTCTTTAAAAATGCTAAAATATTAAGCTGCAAGAATTGTTACAGGATTAACTAGGTCCGTTTCAATTAATAAGTTAATTGCTGAAATCGGTTGGCTCTCTTTAGCAGACAAACGTGTTTTTCAAAAACTTATCACCGTATATAAATGGATGTATACATGGAAAAGGTATTTTAACATCAACTTTCTGTAAATTGTTCAATAAAGTGTTTGCTATAGGTTATTTTCCAGACGTTTGGTCAGAAGGATACGTCATTCCATTACATAAAAATGGAAACATAAATAATGTTGAGAACTACAGGGGTATAACTTTACTTAGCTGTTTAGGTAAACTCTTCACGAGAGTTCTAAATAATAGATTAAAGGAATAGGCGGAAAAATAAAACGTTATAATTGAATCACATGTGGGTTTTAGATCAAATATGAGTACTGTAGATAATAATGTTGTCTTACACAGTTTAATTACGCATATTCTGAATCAAGGAAAGAAATTGTATTGTCGATTTGTCGATTTTTCGAAAGCATTTGATTATGTTGTGAGAGATAACTTGTGGTATAAGTTAACGCAATTTGGAATTCGAGGAAATATTCTAAATATAATTAAATCAATGTATACATGTGTTAAATCTAAAATCAAACACTGCAATAATCTAAGTGATGAATTTTATTGTTTATTAGGTGTAAGGCAAGGTGAATGTTTGTCACCTTTGCTTTTCTCCATGTATCTTAATGATATAGAAAATGTACACATGCTTAGTGGTTTAGATGGATTAGATATCAATATGTTTAAAATGTTTATGCTATTATATGCAGATGATATAGTTACCTTTGCAAACTCATCTGATGAGTTGCAAGAAAGTCTTAATATATTATATAATTATTGTAAGGAATAGAAAAAAGTTAATACAACTAAAACAAAAGTGATGATTTTTATAAAAGTGGGGAGGTTACCAAGAAATATAGAATTTTATTATGATGGCGGTTTGATAGAAATTGTTAGTAAGTTTACTTATTTAGGAATGATATTTTCTACTGGTGGATCTTTCTCAGAAGCACAGACTACTTTGGCGGGTCTAGCCCCGAAGGCAATCTTTAAAATGAACAAATACTTGTATAAATTTACATTTATTTCACCAAAGCATAAATTAGATCATTTTGATAAATTACACCTATTTTAAACTACTCATATGAAGTCTGGGTGTTTATACAAGGTAATTCCATTGAAAAAGTTCATTTGCAGTTTTGCAAAAGAATTTTAGGGGTTAAAAAATCAACACAGAATGATTTTATATATGGTGAATTAGGTAGAACGTCATTTGTATCTAAGAAGTATCTCATCATTGTTAAATAGTGGTTAAAGATTTTAAATATGAGGTAACAAAAATATGTTAATATTGTTTATAATATGATGTTAAAATATTTTGAGCTACATCCACAAAAAGTTAACTGGGCATCACTAGTCAAACATTTATTGACGTCTCTAGGTTTCTATCATGTGTGGTTGCAACAAGGTATTGGAAATGATACCATAATCAATAACTTAATAAAACAAGACTGACAGATCATGTCATTCAAAACTGGAATGACAGGTTAAAAATGTCAAGCAGAGCAGTGTTCTACAATACCATTGCATGTTTTCAATTTCAACCTTATCTCGAAAATATCAATGTGCACAAATTTTGACAACCACTTACAAAGTTGCGAGTTTCATCTCATAGATTAAAAATCTAATCTGGCAGATGTGTTAAACCTAATAGAATACATATAAACGAGAGAACTTGTGATCTTTGCAACATTTTAGAAGATGAGTTTCATTTCTTATTACAGTGCGACAGATATAAAGAGTTAAGGAAACAATATATACCCACGTATTTCTACCAACGACCTACAATGGTTAAGTTTATAGAACTGATAAATTCAAATAATAAAAAATATATTCGTAAACTCTCCATATTTATCTATAAAGCGTTTTGATTAAGAAATGATTTGCTATATAGAAATTAAATTATGGATATGTTCTTGTATAACATGTTGAGTATAGTTAACTTATATGAAGATAAATATGTGTATGTATAAATATTCTTATGTTAACTTGTGTTAAATAGTCATGCAAATGTATAAACACCTTCTCGTCAATGCACAGGAAATGTGTACATGCATATGCAAAGTATTTCATTGTGATTTCATACTTGTTGTCTTATATGTACCAACTGCACTGTTACCATGTATTACTCCGTATTTGTATCCGTATGGGATTTATAGCCTATTGGAATTTTAATAAAATTATCTATCTATAAAGCAAAACGCAATATGTTACCAAATTCAATAGCTCAATTATTTCCGCCCTTTGTCAGAGATGTAAACGATTATAATTTAAGAAACTCGAATGACTATGTCACTCCAATAAGGAGAACTGAGTTATTTTCAAAAGCATCCATACCATCATCGCTAAGCCTTTGGAATGATTTACCCAAACATACTAAGGAATCACTATCAAAAGCTCCCTTCTTAGCACGTTCCAATGTTCCATTGTTCCAAACTACTACTTATGCGGCTCAAGGTAGCATTCAATCATTCATGCTCGTTTAAGAAATGCATGTAACGATCTAAATCATGACTTATATTTGAATCATTTACGCTTATCATCAAGTTATGACTGTGGAGATGAAAGAGAGGACGTCGAAAACTACTTATTTAAGTGTTGTCGATATAGTGAACAAAGGCGTACGCTCTTTATTTCGACACGACCGTTTCACCCATTAAGTGTTGATAATTTGTGTTCTGGTAATCCAGAGTTGAACGATAGCGATAATGAGCTTGTGTTTATAGCAGTGCAAACATACATGAAAGATACCAGGCGTTTTCGATGAAATTCACTATGTTCACATTTGATCCCTTACGAGACGTCTTTAACTGTCTGTGCTTTTCCTCCTCTTCCTTTCTCTTTACATACATCTGTTAACTTCAGTAATGTATTTCCTATACTTTTTGTTTAATATGTTTTATGATTGTAAAACTGCCATACTATTTATATTGATACAAACTGTATAGGGACGGGCCGTAACTAATGTTGTAGAACTTGTGGCCCAACCCTTTTGCAAACTAATGTAATGTTGCAATAAAATATGTTTAAATCATAGGGCGAAGGAGGGGAGTGGGGTTGGGGCTAACTCATGTATTTGATTGTTTTAAATTTCTGGTCTTGTCTATATTGTATATATTAAATAAAACACAAGATCCGCTGCCCAGCTTTGAAGATGATTTAGGTTGTGTTGAGAGGGGTTCCTTACATGGCCGTAATTTATAACCACAAGGAAGATACAAGTTCTAATTTTATTATGGTTGAGAAAAACAGCCTGGAATAAATAATTAAATTCTTATTAAGGAACAAATAATGATAACATGTACTAAGTCATTTCAAATGATGAAACGAAAGGTGCGCGTCATCAAATTCACATTTCACAATACAATATAAATATTAAACAAATATCTTACCAGGCAATGGCACTTTAAAAGCTATGTTGAAACATTATTATCCACTTTCTTAGTCTGTATTAGCAAACTAAATACTATGTATTTCTAACGGCTAACTATCGTAGAGTAGAGATGCTACTCCCTTGACATATTCTAGAAGAGTGCCCAAGTTAATGTGTTAGAACAGAACGGCGGGAAGGAAAGATATATTAATAGAAACAACGTGACCACTCACACACTCCACTGGACAAACCAGTTCCTCACACTCCATCAATAAATATATATTGATTTGTGTTCACATACAGAATAATCAATAATCCATAAATACTATTGTGGTAAAAGGGAAATAACTCCTACAATAATATAGAACTAACAAGTAGGTGTTATGAAGCTTGGCTGACATACTCCCTCTGCCAGGAAAAATGCCTCTGTGCATTTTAAATGTAGATCTAAAATTTAAAGAATTAACTGAAATGAAGATTAAAAAGTTTCATAATAAATTAGTAGGTATCAAAAGATCGTTAAGCCGGTTGAGATCTCTGTAATGTTCAGGAAGATTGAAATTCTGGAAATTTAAAGACTAGTTTATAATGAATACAAAACAAGAGTATTCAAATCACTCTCTATGGCACGGATGACAACGAAACATCATTTTGGTATAGTATAAAACTGCAATCTGACAATTATAAGTTATGGATCCACATTATATCTGAAAATAAAGTAATTGAAATAAATTCTGGTATGACATATAGGTATTATAAAATACATATCTAGTATATTCACAATCTTTAAGATTTCATCATACAATAAAATCGTTAAGTATAGAAAATTGCAAAACATAGGGATTTCACATAAAATCCTATTATGCGGTGCAGTATAAATATGAATATGACATTCTACTATTCGGTTCATATTTGGACTGCCAGCACAATTGTTCCAGTCACAAATTAACATTATTTCACACACATTAAAACATGCAATGAAATAAACTTCACGGAAGAATCAGACATCCATGAATACATGTTAAAGTCATGTTATTGAGAACCTCTGCAAGAGATTAAAAATAAAACAATCTGTCTTGATGCATCTTTTCATAGCCCCGTGTACTTTCATTGAATAAAATTACATCAATAGTTTACTATTTTTTCTATGAAAGCGTAACAAGGCGTATTATAATGACTTTCGTTTACGAAGTGTATGACATGATGCAACCTAATGACTGTAACTTCAGGAGTATGAATACCGTGTATATCATACAAAATACTCTGTCCGTTCGGTTGCCTCTGCCTGCACATGAATTGGGTGAACCCACTCGCCAAACCGGTCAGGTGGTTTTCGAGTACGGGTTGGTCTAGCTCGACTAATCTCAATATCTCGATCCGGATTGTCGGGTACAGGTGTAGTCTGTGGTTCTGCCATAGGAGTATGAACCCTATCCATCACCGTGAGTTCATCCCGGGATCTGTTCACCACAGAGTGAATGGTTTCATTCCTAGTCACATCCTGTAGTTGGTTTGTGACTGGCCTAACCCTTCTCTGTGGGATGATATACCTGCCACTAGAGGCTTCTAAGTCTGAATCTGACATTGAGGTCATTGATTCTGGGGGCTCCTTAGGCTTTTTCCTAGGCTTCGACGAAACTTTGAGATTTCGCCTTTTTTCAAACGGGACTGAAACAGGCGGCAGAGCATTAAACTGTAACAACATGTTACGGTGCAATTTACGCACAGGGCCCTGGCCATCCGCCCGGCTGAACACTATACACTGGCAGATCGGAATGTGAAATGTTTAATACCCTGTATGGACATTCCTCCCAACGGTCAGCCAATTTGTGTTTGACTTTATGGCCTACAGCCTTTACCAAGACACAATCCCCGACCTCCAACTTCGACGCAAAGACCTTGCGGTCATAGAACTCCTTATTGTTCGCTGCGTTCTTGCCTGCTTCATCAGCAGCTGCTTTATAAGCATACTGTTGACGCTGCCGAAGCTTTTGGACATAGGACTGCCTGTCTGTACTGCCATCAGTGGGTCCTGTACCCAGATACACATCAATTGCCAGCCTGGGATGCCACCCAAACATCAAGTAATGCGGGGAGAAACCCGTTGCTTCACTCTTAGTGGAATTATAAGTCTGTACCAAGGGGCCAACGTAGGTTTTCCAGTCGACTTTTTGATCTATCTCTAAGGTTCCGAGCATTATAAGCAGAGTCTGGTTAAAGCGCTCACAAGAACCATTACCCATGGGATGGTATGGCGTCGTGCGAGACTTTGCAGTGCCGGCTACCTTGCAAAGCTCTTTTATGAATCAAACTTTCTACCTTGGTCACTGTGCAAGCGCTCAGGAAAGGAGTAGAACCTGATAAAGAGCTCGTACAGTGCCTTGGCAGTGGTCTGTGCCGTCTGATAACGGCAGGGTATTGCTTGGGCATACCTAGTAAAATGATCTGTGATCACTAGGATATGCTCATACCTTTAGACATTTCTAAGGATAGAAAGTCCATGCAGATCAATTCCATGTGTCTGGAGGTCTGAATAGGGACCCGTTCAGCCAACTTCACGGGGCTCTTCCGGCTGAAGTAACGCCCGCAGTGTTCTACTCTGGTATTGACATATTTCTCCAGGCCATGCCAGTAGAACCGTTGCCTTGCAATCCAACGAGTATTTTCCTTGCCTGGATGACCTACGTCATCAAGTACTCCTTTCAAGGAAATTTCATGGAAACTCTCTGGGAGTACCAGCTGCTTTACAGCTTGACCGTTTTGGGAAATGGTTCTGTACAGAACATTATTGTCTACTACCAGATGATTCCATTCTCGTAATAATTTCTGTACAAACAGAGACTCGCGTCTCAGTCCCTTTTCCCTCGGGCGGAAACCACTTCTCTATAGGTCAATGACTCTAGCTATAACCCTGTCTTTGCACTGTTTTTCTTCCCAGTTATATTCAGGGCTGCTCTTCTGGATAACTACCTCCTCGGCCGAAGGAGGCAGGTTCACAGTAGCAACAGTCTCTGCCACAGGAATGTCGGCAGCTACAAATGGCATTTATAACGTCGGGAAGTACCTGGGGTCTACGAGATAACCCATCGGCATCCCCATTTAACTTTCCTTGTCTATAGCTCAAGGTAAAGTTATAGTTAGCCAAAGCTGCTACCCAAAGGTGACCCGTGGCATACAACTTAGCAGTTGTTAGAACATATGTAAGTGGGTTATTATCTGTAACGACACTAAAAGTACTACTACACAAGAAGTCATGAAATTTGTCAGTTACAGCCCACTTCAGAGCCAGAAATTCCAGTTTATGTGCTGGATAATTCTTTTTGCTAGGTTTGAGTCCCCGGCTCGCATATGCGATAATCCGATCAACTCCATCCTGCTTCTGGTACATAACAGCCTCAAGGCCGATACCACTACTGTACGTATGAAGCGTGAATGGACTCGTGTAATCTGAATAGCCAAGAACAGGAGCAGATGTCAGCTTTTCGATTATAGTATCGAAAGCGATATTTTGGGCACTGCCCCATGTCCATACTGCAGGACTTTTCTTCTTCTTCCTTGACCCTTTTCTGCTATTAGTACAATGACCCTTAAGCAGGGCTTTCAAAGGCTCTACTATACTGGAGTAGTTGGCAATGAACCTGCGATAGTACCCAGCAAAACCAATAAATTGTCGCAATTCTTTGATACTTTTGGGCATCGGCCTCGTCCTAATGGCAGAAACCTTATCAGGGTCAGTGTGAATCCCCTGTTTGGATATGACATGTCCTAGGTAAGTCACGGACTGCATAAAGAGCTCATTTTTGGAGGGTTTAAGCTTTAACCCATGCTGAGGAAGCTTTGCAAATACAGCTTAAATACGTTTTATATGTTCGTCAAACGTCTTGGAGAAGATAAATATGTCGTATAAAAAAACGAGGCATTCCTTAAGGTGTAAATCACCCATACAGCGCTCCGTAAGTCTCTGTAAGGTGGCTGGGGCGTTTGTCATTCCGAACCCCATGCGATTCCATTCCCAGAAACCCAGATTGCCGACGCTAAATGCTGTCTTAGGCTTATCTTTTTCTTCAACCTCTACGTTCCAATACCCAGAACGGAGATCGAGCTTGCAGAGCCAACCAGAGAATCAACCATATCGTCAAACCGAGATAGCATATATGCATCCTTCCTGGTTTTCGAGTTCAAAAGGCGAAAGTCGATACAAAATCGAAGGCTCTGGTTCTTTATACGAACTAAAACCACATTGCTAGACCACGGGCTATCGTACTCTCTTATGACTCCTGCGTCCAGCATCTCTTTTATATGCTGACGTACCTCCCTCCTCATACATACCAGGAGGTATTTTCCGATATGGTTGCTTAAAAGGCTTTGGATACTCAAGTACAATTTTATGCTTGAGTAGCTTGGTGCAACCTATATCGGTTGGTCCTGTGGAAAACACATGTTTCAAGTTGCCCAAACATTGATGAACCCTGAGTAACTGTTCAGGTGTGAGACCTTCCGTATTAATGGTCACACCTAAATCTGCCCTAGTGGTAGATTCCTCACTCTTAGGGTTGGGAAACTCAGAGGCCAAATTACCAAGTACTGTGACTTCCGTGAGTTTACACACGTTTGCCTTAGCAGTCAAATTGCAAACTTTAACAGCAATATTAGAATATGAACTTGACTGCTTAAGTTTTGCAACCCGAGGGCAAACAGTGTAACTCGGATCTCCCTCATCTGAATTTTCGGTAACCACCTGAGGAACATTATGGCTTGTATTACGAGCCACACAATTCAAGGTAGTTGTCTCATTTGGTTTCAGAGTAACTTTCTTTTTACTTGAAAGTTTAGCATGATATGAAACAAAGATAAACCGTTCATGCCCACTTTCCATTCATCAGGGATTTCTGTAGCTGTCGAACTATCTCTGAATAGTCTCTGAATAGTCGAATAATGTTTGTACCAATGATAAGAGGACAAGCACTTGTGAATTTAACATCAGGTACCACTAAAATGGGTACATGAAACTTTGATGATATAAATGGGACTGTGACTGAGCACTCAGTGTAACCTATATAGTTTAACTTGGAGCCGTCCGCAGTGGAAAGGGATAACCCAAGGTCATCTAAGGGTAAAAGGTCCGTTTTAACTTCTAATGAGTTAAATGCGGCCTTTGACATAATACTCACCATAGCACCGGTATCTATCAATGCGTCAAAAGATTGACTATTGATATACACCTGGCTATTGTTCCATTTGCCAACAAGTTTATCCATCAAAATTCCATCTGATTTTTCCCCCACCTCCGTTTGGCCCATACCAGAGATGGTTAACCTTTTGGGGAGGTCCTGGGAAGCGGTTAGCACCATTGCCGTCACCCCGGTAAATCCTCCTCTGCCTCAAGAACCCTGACCACGACCAAAAATGGATCGATTACCCTGAGTAGGAGGGTTGTTTTGAGGTGGATCACAGAGTGGTCCATACTGCTGCGGAGGCCCATGTTCATAACGGTCTAACCGTTGCTGGATCTGGTCAAATTTGGAGTTCAACTTTGACTCAAATCTAGTTTCCACCTGTGCAATCTCTCTCTTGCACGTCTGCTCAAAAGAGAGACAGCGGTCATCAAGTTCTGAAATAACAGCACTACAGGTTGCCTGTGGACGACGTCCTGTAGCCTGTGCATTACTTGACTGTGTGGACAGATTGATCTCTTTGTCCACCATTCTTATCTCTCTTAACAAAGAATTATAGTCGAGTAAAGCGTCGTATTTATGACGAGTTTGGGCTTTCAAACCTTTCCGAATGCAGGTCATTTTTGGCTTGTACTGTAAGATGGCCATTATCAATAGCAGTCTGGAGTAGTGTCTCCAACCTACACCCAAAAGAGGTTACTGACTTATCCGGTTTTTGCACCGTATTAAAGAACTCTTGCATTATCATACCCCTGGTGGAGACATCACCAAACATGGCATCTAACTTATCAAGAATGTTATTAATTGTAGCCTTTTCTCCAAGTGGTATCATCATCTTACGTGCAGAACCTTTAAGAGACCTAAAAATAGACTGCAAAATCAATGGATCTAGTAGGTCTGGGTCATGGATAAAGCATCTTACTTCAAATCGTCACTCGGCGTATAGACATTCACCTTTTGCCAAAGGTTCATCCCCTGAACATATAGGCAATTTGGGTACATACGGAGCAACTTTCAAATTGCAGCCCGTTTTATGATCATGCATACTAGCACCACCAGGTGTAGAGGTCAACAATTTATTTAATGATCCAGTACCTACTGGTGTTCCACGACCTACACCTGAGGGCATTCCACGACCTACACCTGTGGGCGAAAACAAACTACCCATCAGATGTTTAGTTTTTCCATCACCTTTATCATCTGCCATGGTGTAAGAGGGTAGATGCAGCAATAACAAAACTAAGTAGGCCAGTAGCACTAACATATGAGTGTTAGTTAAAAAAAAACTGTAAAAAACAACAACAAAAATTTGGTTATCTCCTCCTTGTATATAACAAAGCACAAATTCACACTATGATAATAATATTATATAATAATTTATAAATCCGTATTAAAAAGGCATACACGCTCTTCGTCACCTTTTCTTTGAAAAGTATGCTCTTTCTGTAATGAATCAAATTTTAGTTTAGCAATCTATACAATACAACACTCGATCAAAGTTCTAAATATCACTGCATCCTGAAAATAAATCTCTATTAATTAATTCTGGTCTGAAAATGTAAACAAATAGCACATATAAATAAATGTTGCAATTATGTTAAGCTGTGGCCGCAAACACGCTGCAAAACAAAAACTGAAATCTAACCATATATTACTCTCTCATAACTATAACACTCTCGCCTGTGAAATATGCAGATGTTATGTTAGTATCATGCTATCTACTTAGAAAGAGTGAAAGAAGCTTATATCATCAACTATCCAAACTGAATACTTGTATGAATCAGTTGGAGCTAAACTACTGCCTACGTCTAAACACTAAGCACTTATTTCAAACTGAACTTATGTCAAACTGAAAGTAAACACTAAACTGAAAGTAAACACTTTCTATCTTATAAAACCTTATAAAAATCTTATAAACAAAACAATATCATTATCTCTATGTCTTCTCGAGAACCAAACACTGTCTACAAACTAAACCAATCAAATGTTCTAAAAATATCCGCTCAAGCGTTTTAATCATCAATAATAGCATTCCAAACCTTAAATAGAGATTTAAGGGCAAGGTCATTCTTCAGTTTCCCATAAATCTCAAAACGAGGCTACAACAACAACAAAAATTGTAATCCCCTTACAATACTGCCAAAAATTCGTTTTACCATTTAGTGGAAAGTGAAAACTTAGTTTATTAGAGAATGTAAACCAAAATATATATAGCCTCTTTGAAATTTATCGAAACAGCAATCTCAAAAAGTGAAACAAATGACCGGCAATGTAGCCAGTAAATTTACGAACGACCGACCGACCAAACAGCGGTAAACTTCAAAAATAAACAAAATATACAATGTATTTACAATCTATCATCCTAAAACATCTTTTTTATACACTTAAAAAATACACACAATGAAAACAAATCACTGTCCAGATCCTTTCACATCCTCTCGAGGTCAGTTCCTTTCTCGTATCCTTCCGCCGAAACTCTTACGCACTATACCACGATTCCGCGAACAGCTGATCTACAGCTGACCTTGTAAACCAGTCCATTATGTCTGTGCACATTTAAACACGAAAAAAAACACACATCCTGCGCATAATTTCACCCGTGGCCACTTCACCGTAAATTTGCCTCAACACGATGGAGCTCGTCGCCGGGTTTTACCTTTGAAACGTACGTCCTCCATCTCAAGTGTTGGGGTGCCACGCCCAGCTGTTTCCCAAACTGCCGGGATCGCCATTGTTGAGAGGGGTTCCTTACATGGCCGTTATTTATAACCACGGAGAGGTTTCCTTACATGGCCGTAATTTACAACCACGAGGAAGATACAAGTTCTACTTTTATTATGGTTGAAAAAAACAGCCTGGAATAAATAATTAAATTCTTATTGAGTAACAAGTAATGATAACATGTTGTACTAAGTAATTTCAAATGATGAAACGAAAGGTGCATTTCATCAAATTAACATTTCACAATACAATATAAATATTAAACAAATATCTTACCAGGCAATGGCACTTGATACATAATTATCAACTGTCTTAGTCTGTTTTAGCAAACTAAATACTATGTATTTCTAACGGCTAACTATCGTAGAGTAGAGATGCTACTCCCTTGACATCTTCTAGAAGAGTGCCCAAGTTAATGAGTTAGAACAGAACGGCGGGAAGGAAAGTTATATTAATAGAAACAAAGGGTCCACTCACACACTCCACTGGACAAACCAGTTCCTCACACTCCATCTATAAATATATATTGATTTATGTTCACACACAGTATAATCAATAATCCATAACATGCTGGCTATTTACACTGTACTGAATACTATTGTGGTAAAAGGGAAATAACTCCTACTATAATATAATAAAACAAGTAGGGGTTATGAAGCTTGGCTGACAGTTGGAAAGGGCTGTACAGTAACCATATGGAGAAATTAATTGCGATGTGAGACCATAACATTTGCTTACTTACCACCAGTTCAACGACGATCCAGCCAGACTGTATGCTGTATAATGATTAGCACTATATTTTCCGCATTAAAATGGTATAACATTCAAAATGCACGATTAATAATAGATTGCTCCGTACAGCCGTCAAAGGTTAAGATGACACATACCAACAGACAGCTGTATTACATTTATAAGAAAATAAATGACACAAGGATTTAGATAAGATGTAGCTGTATTATATGTCCCACACGTTTCATATTTCTGCATTGAAAATGAATTGATCCTCAAGAACATGGCAATTGAATACGCAATGTCAAAATTACATATCCAAAATTTTATTTTACTTCAAACATAAATATGACTATTTCATGAAATTGTGTAGTTGATATCAACGTGTAAAAAGAAAACATAGTGTCAATGAATATGCAACTTTCAAGTATGACCTTAAATGGACTGGAGACAATCTGGATGCTGTTTAATGTTCAAACATTATTTATTGAACAATCAGGCGCGTATCCAGGCATACGCACGTACGCCAATGCGTACAATTCGTCAGCAAAAGTGAAAAAATAAAAGTTCAAAATGCCATATTAACGCTGAAATATAGCTTGAGAACGCATCATTTGCCTCCTAATTTTCAAAATTTTCTTGGGGGACCCCAAACCCCCGGCGGGAGGGGAAGACTCCCGCCCACACCTACCACCCCCCCCCCCCCACCCCAAGCCCCCCCCCCCCCCCACCCCCATTCGCAGCGTCGCTGCTCGGTTCGCAGCTACGCTTATCATATCTGGCGTACATTTCAAAATGCTCCAGGTACGCCCCTGACAATAATATGCAGGGTAAAATATAGTGGTAAACCTATTAAAGGGGTACATCAGGGTTTTAACGTGAGTGTATGGTTCCTACTTAAAATTGACAAATAAAGATATTTTCTAGTCTAAAGGGTCATACCATAAGGAAAAAAATACTCATATTTTGCAAAAAAAACTTATTTTGCTCAATAATATGTGCTATCCTAGGTTACGCAACAAAGTAAATGTGCTAACACCATATTTTGATTGATGTAAAAAAAATAAGTATTAATTGGAACTTTGAAAAAAAATATTTCTAGGAAAAAGCCTGATGACCCTTTAACGTTCCCAAGTTACTGCTTAGGAAATTGTGTATTTGTTCAACAAAAGAAAAATATCACCACTGACTATATAACAACTGAAGTTATACTATCAATATAATTCAACGAAGGTGTACTCGTATCACGGGTTAGTGCATGTGTCCCAAAACCTGTGGGTTGGCCCAGCGGCTGTCGGCTGCGGGTCGCTCAAAGCTATTTACTCTATATCTCTAGGTGGCATGTTCGAGACTCGAACTCAGGTAGCCTTCCCCTGATACGACCTAGGGACCGAGTGCCACGCGTAGCGAGGACCGTTGTTGACGGCTTGCCACTGGTCCCGTTGTGTCACAAAATGTATCGGCCGACGGTCGTTCAACGCTATTTCCCTCTATATAACTGTATATAGCTATATGTGCCATGTTCGAGACTCGAACTCGGGTAGCCCTCACCCTCACAGACATAGGGACTGAGAACCACGCATAGCGGGGACCTTTGCCGACGGCTGGTCACCGGTCCCGTTGTGTCACAAATATGTGGATCGGTCCAGCGGTCATCGGCCGAGGGTCGCTCAACGCTATTTCCCTCTTTTTACATATATAACTATACTGTATATAGCTCTAGGTGATACAGCCTAGCGATCGAATGCCACGCGTTGCCGGGACCTTTGCCGACGGCTGCCCACTAGTCCCGTTGTGTCACCCAATATGTAAGTCGGCCCAGCGGCCGTCGGCCGAAGGTCGTTCAACGCTATATCCTTCTATAGAACTGTATATAGCTCTATGTGCCATGTTCGGGACTCGAACTCGGGAAGCCTTTCCCCTAATATGGACTAGCGACCGAGTGCAACATGTACTGGGGACCTTTGCCGACGGCTTGCCACCGGTCTAGTTGTGTCGCAAAATCTGTGGGTCGGCCCAGTGGCCGTACGCAGAGGGTCGCTCAACGTTATTTCTCTATTTATAACGTATACTGTATATAGCTCTATGTACCATGTTCGAAATGCCTGTAACCCGGTGAAGGTTAAAGTCGCCAGTTGGTACCGGTACATGTTCCAAAATGCTATACACATAATGGGCTTTCATAAAAAAAGGGTGTACAAAATCCCCCCTGGGGTGAGGGTTACTCCTACTAGCTTACAGTCTATTTTTCTATTTTACCGGTATTATATATTTTCTAGATTTTAATCCAATACCCCCAATGGATTGCAGAAATAAGTGATTTCAGTCCTTTTTTCCAACATATTTCAGCAGATATGATGCCAGGAAACATTTGAATATGTATGCTCTGCAACACTTTATTACTTCCATTTGATAAGTTTATGTTAAAACTATTTTCAAAAATAATTCCAGTTTCCGTCGATTTTGACAAAAATACACAGTTTTCGCCTAAAAATTAAGGCGTTTTTAAGCATCATACGGTTCGGGACTTTTTTCTACTTAATTATTGGACCTTTATCGATCCAAAAATGTTACAATGTGTCCTTATTCAATTGTATTTAATTTGTTTCTATATTCTAACCCAATATCCCCCAATGGATTACAGAAATCAGTGATTTTTGTAATTTTTTCCAACATTTTGCCCTAAAATGCCAATATTTGAGCACATTAAGTTATATATTATGTCAGGAAAAATTGAATATGTATGCTGTGCAACATTCTATTGCTTCAATTTGATAAGTTTATGTTCAAACTAATTTCAAATAATAATTCCAGATTCCGACGATTTTTGACAAAAATACACATTTTTCGCCCCAAACTTTAGGCATTTCCAAACATCATGCGGTTTGGGACTTTTTTCTACTTAATCACTGGACCTTACCCTGCCCAAAAAGGTTACAATATTTCTTTTTTCTATTGTATTAGATATATTTCTAATTTTTAGTTAAATGTCCCCAATTTATAACAGAAATCAGCAATTATATTAAAAAAAATTAACATTTTTACTCAAAATCTCAATATTTAAATATCGGATCCATAAATTATATGATGGGACACGTAGATATGCGTTCCGAGAAAGATTCCATCAATACAAATTGGTTCTAATATATTCCATTCTTTTTCTAAAAATATTCCAGATTTCGGCGATTTTCGTCTTAAAACCCAGTGTTTTCCCCAAAAACTCACTAAAGCCCCAACGCTCAGATGGCACACATGTCTCATCTTGAAAGTTATTTTTTATGTTCTTTCAGAAATTCATACCCTACAAAATTCCCTCTTGGGGGAGGGTTTCTCCTACTAGCTCACAGTCTACTTTGTTAACTATTCTATATTTAGGTAAACCGTTCCGACATTTATTTTATGCATCCGCGTTTGATTTTTTATAAAGATTTCAGTTATAAATGTGTAAAGGTGGTATTGGATTGTTGTGAGATAGAAGGAAAATGTATGCTTATAGTCTGTTTGTGTTATTTGTAAGTGATTTGTTTACAGGTAAAGAAAACTATGTATGTTACTTTTCGTTTACCTCGTTTATTGTTTATAAAAATGTTCGATAATAATTAATCTAAAGTCAATAGTATTATAGCAAAAGTATACATTACAACTTGAACGTCCTTTTACATCGCTGTATCGTTGTTTTACATTTACTTATTTCTAGTCGGTGTTTTAATAATAATAATAATAATATAGTGTCTTACAATAGTGGATACATGTATTACCTTTCACTGGCAGGTACCCGACCGTGTATGATTGATCAGCGTAGCTATAGCAATATATCCTTTCTAAAACGCAGCACATTTTCATAAATCTAGAATTAGAACAGTAGCATGCTGGACTTGGAACAATTTCATACTCATTCATGTTCTATTTTTCGTATATTAAGGACTATTGGATTGAATTTAGAAATTGTAAATAATTGTTTAAACCTCGGAATAGTGTTTACTACAGGAGGATCTTTCAGTCAGGCGCAAATTACACTATCCGGTCAAGCGCAAAAAGCAATATTTAAGTTAAAAATGTGTTTATCTAAGTTTAAACATAACTGTTATACATACATTAGAATTATTTGATAAATTAATAACTCCGATATTAAATTATGGAAGCGAAGTCTGGGGTTTCATACATGCAAATCAGATAGAAAGAGTACACCTACAGTTTTGCAAATACCTTCTTTGTGTTAAGCGATCAACTCAAAATGACTTTATTTTTGGGGAATTAGGTCGAGTTAACTACAGGACACGTCGCATTGTTATTGCTATCAACTATTGGTTAAAAACTTTACATTCAAATGACAGAAAAATATAATTTTTTATAACATGATGTTAAATAATTTAAATGTTTTTCCTCATAAAACAAATTGGGCTGCACTTATAAGAAATGAATTGTTCCAACTTGGGTTTAATGATGTATAGTATGCAGAGGAAGCTGGTGATACAAACTGTTTTCTTCAGGTGTTAAAGCAACGTTTAAATGATATTTTTATGCAAAACTGGAATTAACGTCTACATACCTCGAGCAGAGCAGTTTTTTATCGAACCTTTTCAGATTTTAAATTTCAACCTTATTTAAATATTGTAAATGTATGAAAATTTAGAATAACTTTAACAAAATTAAGAGTCTCATCACATCGTCTCGAAATTGAAACAGGGCGCTGGACTAAACCAACTTAAACTATAAGAGAGAATAGAAAATTTAATACCTGTGATTTACTTCAAGACGAATTCCATTTCTTATTTGAATGCACGTTATATCAAGACATTAGAAAACATTATTTTAAATCGTATTTTCTGAAGTACGAAATAGTCATACTTATTAATGTAGTACTCAGAAGATTGTTGAAGTTTTAAATATGTATATGGACATACATATAATATTACATTTATACTTTCCTGTCCAACAATGCTATAAATTAAATTGAATAGGATAAATTACTGTTTATGTTTGAGTGATATTCTGGACTATTATTATGTTAGTTGAAAATTGTAAAACATGTATAGTTACTCTGATTTCCGCCATTGAACATTTGAAATATATATGTTAACATATAATTTTCTATTTAAACATTTTGCTCATGGGTCATTACGACTTATTGTAAAATATTAAAATGACTGTAAGATTTATGTGGGGATGACCTCGACCCCACCTATTACGAGGTGAATAAAGAATGTTCTACTTCTATGTTACTTTTCGTTTACTTCGTTTATTGTTTTAAAAAAGCTTCGATATTAATTAATCTAAAACCTATAGTAAAAATTATGTAAAAAACAAGTATCATTGGAACTTTGAAAAAAAAAATCTAGAAAAAAGCCTGATTACCCTTTAATGTTCCCAAGTTACTGCTTAGGAAATTGTGTATTTGTTCAACAAAAGAAAAATATATACTTATTTCTAGTTGGTGTTTTAATAGTAATAATAATAATAATAATAATATAACAATAAAAATATATTGTCTTACAACAGTGGATACATTTATTACTTTTCATTGGCAGGTACCCGACCGTGTATGATTGACCAACTTGGTGATAAAGAACAAGGTAAAAAATACAAGATTCTATTGAGGATCTAATTACTGTAATATTTGCTTTACAGTTTCACTACGTAACTATAGCAATATATACTTTCTAAAACGCAGCACATTTTTATAAATCTAGAATTAGAACAGTATCGTGCTGGACTTGGAACAATTTCATACTCATGCCTATTTTTCGTATATAAAGGACTATTGGTCCGCCATCTTTAAAAAGAATATCCAAAATGGATGGAATATGGTCAGTGAAATGTTCAATCAAATGCATATTTTAGCATAACAAATTTCAACAATATAGTACCTGACGGTAATTCAACACTATTGACCCATAATATGAGAAATATGGTAGAATGTGTGCCCTTTATATATCCAAACAGTTTGATACAAGTTTAAGTTGTTTTATGTGAGTGTCCTTAGAATAGTCCATTTATCCAGCTAGAGCAGACGAGAGACCATTTCTAGATATAACGAGACATTTTATCACATCATCCAATTTTCGAAGTACACTATTGTTAAAAAAAGAAAGTTTTATTTACTTGTCATGTGCTGAAGTACACATTGTTAAGCAAGAGCGCCGTCTAACGGGCATTATACACCCGTTTGCTAAAGTTATTATGTTAAACGCATTTCCTCCGTATCAGGTCAATATGACCTTGACCTTTGACCTTCTAACAAAAAAACTGATAGAGGATGTTGTTTAACCAAGAGCACTATTTGTGTAACGTTTCAAGATTTTATGTTCGTAGATAACAGCCGAAAAGAAAAAGAATTTGTCATGATCAGGTCACAATGACCTTGCCATTTGACCCGCTAAGCATAAATCAATAGTGTTTTTTGTTTTAACACGGGTACTATCTCTGTAAAAGTTTCAAAATTGTAGGTCTAATAGTTACACATTACAGTGGGGAAAATGTTACGATTATGTCACTGTCATGTCAATGTGACCTTGATGACCTAAAAAGCAATAGGATTCCTCCTCTCACCTAGGGTAATACACCTATGAATACTTAATAAGTGTGGATATTATATGTCCGTGGTTGTCATTTGGAATGTGTATGACATGCTGACCTTTACCTTTTACCTACTAATCCCAAGAGTAATAGGGTTCCTCCGCACAAAGGGCAATGTGCTTACAAAGTGCCATGAGTGTAGGCAGTACACTTCTGTATTTATCACTTGGAATATATACTGGTTACCTTAAACTTTGACCTAATGACCCCAAAAGCAACAGGTTCCTTCTCTGGCTGAGGGGAATTTACCTATGAAGTTTTATGAGTGAGAGTGTTATGGTTTCAATTGTTTTTAGCGAAATGCGCATTTCCATATAAGTCATGGTAACATTGACCTTTTGCCTATTGACCCCAAAGTCAATAAGGTTCCTTCTCTCACCAAAGTCACTGTACCTATGAAGTTTTATAAGTGTAGGTTTTGAAGTTACTGTGCGTGTGTGTGTGTGTGTAGTTCTAAGGTTTATAGTCTCTCTGCCTTTTAACCAATATGAAGTCCTAAAGGTATAGGTACAATATAGTCTGAACTTTAAATGTGGTAATTTTGAATTTAGAAAATGTTATAGGCCTTACCAACAGGTATATTTAATGCCTAAATACGTGCCAAAGTAAGAGACAGCATCTATGGTTAATTCAACTTAATTTCGTGTGTTGGAAATTTGAAAGTTATTGTGCGGAATGCATAATTCCATATACGGGCACTGTGACCTTAACCTTTGCCCTACTGTTCCCAAAACAATAGGGTTCGGCCTCTCACCTAGGGCAATGTACTTATAAAGTATTATGAGTATAAGTGTTATTGTTTTGAAATTACATGTATTGTGCGGAAGGCATATATCCATATAAGGTCACTGTGACCTTGACCTTTGACGTACTGACCCAAAAGCAATAGGGTTCCTGCTTTCAACAAGTGTGATGAGCCTATTTCGTGAGCGTAGGTATTACGGTTTTCAAGTTATCATGAGAAATTCATATTTCTGGCGACCTTGACCATTGACCTATTGACCCCCAAACATAATAGGATTTCTCTTATCATCAGGGACAATATACCTATGAAGTTGCATGAGCGTATGTGTTACGGGTTTGAAGTTATTGTGCGTAATGCATATTTACATATAAGGTCACCGTGACCTTGACCTTTGACCTACTGATGCCAAACATAACAGGATGTACAGAATTTTAAAGCTTTCATGAGGAATGTATTTTTCTATATAAGGTGATGATGTCCTTGACCTTTGACCTACTGACCCCAAAAACAATATGGCTTCTCCTCTTACTAAGGGCAATTACCTATGAAGTTATATGCATGTAGGTATTATGGTTTTGCTATTTTGCAGAATGCATACCATTTCCATATAGGCTCACTGTGACTTTGACCTACTGACCCCAAACATATGAGATTTTATGATTGTGGTTCTCATCCTTTTGGAGTTATCGTGCGGCATGTGAATTGTTTACGGACGGACAGACGGACGGACGGACGGACAATCACATACCATAATATGTCCTGTTTTTCAAACGGGCGTATAAAAAGAAACATTGAAACATGTGGTATGGTGAAACATTCGGATGAACAGTTCATTTGATCGGATGTATATATTGTTGTTGGGTTTGGATCGTTTTGTTCAAATATAGACATAACTAATGATCAATTTATTTTGTTTTACCATGTTTCTATTCAAGATAGCCGCTTATGCAAAATAGCCAGTTAATTGTATTTATGTATTTGCCGGTTGCAATAGTTTGACAGAAAAAGTTCGTTAAGAACTATTGGTCCGCCTTCTTTAAAGAAAAAAAAGAAAAGATCCAAAATGGATGGGATATAGTCAAATGAAATTTTCAACCAAATACATACTTTAGGCATGAGCAATGTCGACCACATAGTACATGACCACTATCGTGTAACCTGTACGGCTACAGTACGGCTAACCGACTTTTCTTATTTCCAAGATGGCGGAAACGTCCACATCCGAAAAGTAAGTGCCTTACATTGTACTCGTTACTTGCTTCATTTGGTTCATTTGGCGTGACATGCATAGACATTTATGCTGACAGAAACATGATTCATTTACACACTTTTTAACTAAAGAGTAAAACAGCCTTTCCTATTTAAAAGAACAAAAATATATAGAAATGGTCTACAGCTAAAACGGTCTACATCTAAAACACATCAAAACTCCTCATTTATACGTAACGCGCCGTACACTTATTTCGTCAAATAAGTGTAATGCACCGTACAGTGTTTGGTACTGAACGGAGCGTTCAGAATTAAAAACTGTATGCAGAATTACACATATCCAGTAGCAAATTCGGGATGGTAATGCTCCGTAAATCCTAATATTTTTCGAATCAGAGTTTTGCTTATTTATTGCATAGTTTACAACCTGGTGGTCATTTAGATATCACGTAAAGGAGAGGAAATCAGGTCACTTCGCGTCGATCCTTGAAGAAACAAACCTGTCATGGTTCAAACCAGGAGGGAGACCGCTTCGATTGCAGATCGACAAAACTGGCCATGCTTCAGCGATGATTTTTTCAAACAGTAGTAAACAAGAGATGTTTGTAAAACATATATGCCCCCCACCCCCGTCCCGCGCCCCTCGCCCCTCGCCCCTCACCCCTTCAGCAACCATGACACAAACATTACTGGCAAGTTTTGGGTGCCAGCTGTTTTTGAGTTATGTAAGCCAAGCAATATTTAGTGAGTTTTCACATATACATAGTGTATCATTGGCAGTTATCCTTATATATATGTAGGTATTTTACCTTTAGCTTTCACATGGGTTGCTTAATTTGCATATTCTTCATCAAAATAAGGTATCCCATATGTCAAAATTATTCAATAATTTGAGTTTAAAGAGTGAAAATAAATCATAAATGTATTTTTAGATCACCTGAGCCGAAGGCTCAAGGTGATTTATTGAGATCACTCTTCGTCCGTCGTCCGTCGTCGTCGTCCGTCGTCCGTCGTCGTTAACTTTTCTTCAAACGACTTCTCCCCAGAAACAGCTTGGCAAATTTTGACAAAACTTCATGTGGATGATCCTTAGATAAACGCTTTTAAGATTTGTAAGGTCAGCGCGACATCAAGGATGGCTGCCGTTACCATATATATAGTCGAAACCTTAAAAAATCTTCTTCTCAAGAACCGCTGATTTAAACAGTTTTTCTTTTAAAATGATCGCCAACGCCTAGGCTATCAAGATTGTTCAAATGAAGGCCCCGGGTCAAAAATGGCCGTGCCCCGGGGGTCCAAATTTATATCTTGGGATTTTGCATGTTTTTCATATAGACATATAGGAAAAAACTTTAAAAAATCTTCTATGAAACCACAAGGCACAGAGGTCTCATGTATTACATGTAGCACCAGCTTATGGTCTTCTACTAAGTTTGTTCAAATGGTGACCCTGGGATAAAATGTATCCCCGTCCCGGGGGTCATAGTTTTACATAGACTTATATAGGATTTTTTTTTTAAATATCTTCTTCTTGGAAACTACAAGAGCCAGAGGTTTGATATTTTGCATTTACTATAAGCTTATGGTCCTTTACCAAGTTTGTTCAAATGGTGACCCTCGGGTCACATTTGGCCCCGCCCCAAGGGTCACATGTTTTACATAGACATGTATAGGGAAAAACTTAAAAATAAATCTTCTCTGACACTGCAAGAGCCAGAGGTTTAATATTTTGCATTTGCTATAAGCTTATGGTCCTCTACCAAGTTTGTTCAAATGGTCAAGTTTGTTCAAATGGTGACCCAGGGGTCACATTTGGCCCCGCCCCGGGGGTCACAGTTTTACATAGGCTTTTATAGGGAAAAACTGAAAAAAATCTTCTTCTCTGGAATCACATGGGACAGAGCGCTCATGTGTTACATGTAGCATCATCTTAATATTTATTCAATAAAGGGAGGTAATTTAAAAAATAATTTTAAATTAATATTGTTATTTAGGTTTAAATATAGAAACATCACAACATACTTGTATATTAAAAACAAGAGGCCCAAGAGGGCCTGTATCGTTCTAGAGGCGGGGCCCAAATTTGACCCCAGGTTCACCATTTGAGCAAACTTGGTAGAGGATCCAAAACCTGATATTAAATAAAATTAAACCTTTATCTCTTGTAGTTTCAGAGAATATTTTTGAAGTTCTTCCCTATAACTCTATGTAAAACTGATCCAACAAAGGGGGGGGGGGGGGGGGGGGGGGGGGGGGGAAATAAAAAAATAAATTAAAAAAAAATAAAAAAAAATGAATTTTTTTTTTTTTTAATTAAAAAAAGATTTAAAATCAAAAACAAAATCAAAAAAAAAAAATTTTTAAAAAATTGACCCATAACCCAAGGTTATAAAAACAGTTTAAAAAAAGTTTTAGCGATTTTTTTTACAAGTCTTGTTACCATGGCAACTACATTTCTTATGCGAATCTACCCAAAAGGGGAGGTGCATAACTACACCATGACATGAGACAAACATTCTTGCTAAGTTTGGCATTTGTAGTGCCAGCTATTCTTGAGTTATCACGAAGACAAGCGATTTTTAGTGATTTTTTACAAGCTTTGTTACCATGGCAACCACATTTCTTATGCGAATCTACCCAAAAGGGGAGGTGCACAACTAGTCCATGAGACAAAAATTCCTGCCGAGTTTTGGGTTTGTAGTCCAGCTGCTCTTGAGTTATCGCAAAGACAAGCGATTTTTAGTGATTTTTTACAAGTTTTGTTACCATGCCAACCACATTTCTTATGCCAATCTACCCAAAATGGGAGGTGCACAACTACACCATAACACAAACATTCCTGGCGAGTTTCGAGTTTATAGTTCAAGATGTTCTTGAGTTATCGCGAAGACAGTCGATTTTTTGTGGCAACCACATTTCTTATGCGAATCTACCCAAAAGGATAGGTGCACAACTACACCATGACACAAACATTCCTGCTAAGTTTCTAGTGCCAGCCGTTCTAGAGTTCTCGCAAAGACAAGAAGATTTCTGGATGGACCGACCAACCGACAGACAGACAGACCGACATTTGCAAAGCAATATGCACCCCCTTCGGGAAGGAGGGCATAATTAATTGTTACATACTATGCAGTCGAGTGTAAAGGAAACATTTTTCCAACTGGCAGCATAAATATCGATGCATGTCAGCTGAATTAAGCAAGCATAAATATCGATGCATGTCAGCTGAATTAAGCAAGCATAAATATCGATGCATGTCAGCTGAATTAAGCAAGTAACGAGTAAAGATTAAGACACTTACTTTTCGGATGTTGGCGTGTCCGCCATCTTGGGAATAACAAAATTCAGCTAGCCGTACAGGTTACACAACTGGAGTAATTCAACATTATTGATGTGAATCTAGTATCAGAAAGAATACTTACGTGGCAGAAATGGAGACCTTTATATCCGAAAAGTTTGATAAAATTTTAGTCAAAGTTGTTTCGTTTTTATATGAAATAAATTGATCCATAGATTAGTCCATTTATCCAGCGCGAGCAGACGAGACATTATTTCTAAATAAACTAAGTCATTTTATCCCATTATCCAAATTTCGGAGCACACCATTATTAAAAAGAAATCGATTTTCTGTACATGCCATGATACATATGAAAAACGTGCATTTACATTGTAAATCGAAATATATGGTATGGTGAAACATTCGGATGAACAGTTCATTTAATACTGCAAATCTAATATATTGTTGTTGGTTCAAAAGATAAAACAATAAATATGACGTATATTTATATTTTTTATAATATATATGGATATTATACAGACAATATTCGATGTAACCACAATATATATTTTGAAATAATATAAAGATATGCGCTTTACACAGTTTTCGTATTTCCAAGTATATCCAGTAATTTAAAGTCAGAGTTTAAATGGAAGTATATTTGTCTATCATTAAAAAGTTAACAAAATTAAATGGTATTATATTGTCTATTGCATAAATGAGACTTACTAATATGAGATACATATAACAGTAAGACGGACTAGTGAATGAATTTATTTTCTCCGTGAAGTGTTGGACTTCTAGGCGAATGTAGAATATAATTTGAGAGGTTAGTGACACATAACTTTGCAACAATTGTTGGCGTTAAAGTCAATACAATTGTTGTATAAGACCGACGTAAGTTGGTTCTTATATAATAAACTTACTTTGCTTATGATATAATGGATGTGTTTGTATTGCAGTTGTCAGTATGTGCCAGCATTCTACTGCCATCAATACAGGAGAAGGAGTGTATATGGATTTGACAGGATCTCCTCTATCACAAACAGTATCGTGTACCTGTAACATTACTCACCCCATAGCACCACTAACGGTGCACATAGTCTACACACCAGACAGTGCTAATAATAGCATATATTTGGAAATTATAAACTACCCAACTATTCGACCAAAAAACATTACACCTAGATACTTTTACACGACAGAAAACTTTGAAAAAAGTCCAAGTGAACTCATTCTTAAACGGGCCACTGATTATACGCCTGCTGTTGGTGGATGTCTTACATTAACAAGTGTCAATGCTACAGTGATAGATCCTGATGGTATGTGTTTGTTCTTACATTGTTAGATTATTCCTTCATACAAAATCAATACAATTTTGAATTATGTTTCATTTAGGCCATTGCTGATAAACATTTAGCACATAACGTTTCTCGTTGGCAGTGTCGATCACCCATTTCGTATTATGTTGTATGTATACACGTGTAATACCATCTGGACCGATTGTGATTGGCTGAGCATGAAATGCATTACATATGTAACACTACGCAAGTTTTGGTAACTGAAACTATTTTATTTGTTATAAAAAACACCCTGATCTAAGTCATAAACTCAACTATATTTAACTAACAACAAATCAGTTTGTAATTTTTTAATGTTTTAAAAGTCGGCGTACGAGCCCTAAAATGCCCTTTTGTAAAGAGATAAAACTATTTGATATACGCCTTGAGCCAGGACACAACATTTTCGATTTTGCTTCCAATTGCTACCAACTCCGGTGGCAAATGCTGAGTTTTGTGTGCTATAAGGCATATACTAAGTATAAGCTTTCTTTCCGATTTTAGCAGTTAACCAGACGTTTACGATAACGTGCTATCCCGCTAGTCCACCATCTACGACGACGACAGAGATACAAAGTCCCCCATCTACGACGACAACAGAGATACAAAGTCCACCATCTACGACGACACAGATTAAAACCGAAACCACTTCTGCGAAACGTAAGCAAATAAAGCATCTCCAACAAAAATAGCTTTAATATTGATTTAAATTGTATTTACATATCGGTACACATTCCCCAGGGCGTCACTAAGAAAATGTATACAACTTTCAGGAAACGGTCAGTATTATTAGGTTACCACGTTACTGTATTTATAGTGGCAAGAACACATCGTATTGGTAAACGTTGGTTGATTCTCAGTTTTCACTGGAGCAGATGTGTGATGAAGTTGTTAAGCTGAACATATATTCGTTAACTGCCTTGGAGAAGAATGGTCAGAATAAAAATGTCGTACGACTATTTAGTTTCGTTCTTCTCTATTCAAGTCAATATATGGTCAGTGAATAAAAACTATTAATCGGGGGTAGCTTTTGTGTGTGTTTGTGGTGAATGCTGCTTTTTCTGTTCAATCTTTATATCTATATTTACTAGTGACTCTAAATAGTGAATTATTGCATATGCATTTCCAAACTCCCTTTGCTCTCAACTGTAAATGTAAACGCTCATATTCGTCCATATCCTGTAAGTCGTATTGGATGTGTAATGTACTTACAAACTTCTGATGGCATACTCGTTCTAGATTGGTGCAATTGCACGTACATATTTTACGTCACAGGAAGTATGTCACATCATATAGCAAATCGTAATATGGTGGTGTCATTGTGAAAAATGAGATACTGCTAATATGTAGCGTATCATTTTTGTTATCACGATATTTACATATTTGATATGCTGCCAAATATAAGCTTGTAGCAGACGTTTTTGAGTATTAATAAGTGTTAGAAGTTTTTATATCTACTTCTTTTGTTGTAAGGGTTAGTTTTATATAGGGACCTCGATTTTAAGTCTCATTTGCATTTATTTTGACGGTAGGGGGGGGGGGGGGAATTGCTTAAAAAGAAAACATTTTTTAAGCCAACGTTATTCAATACACTTCGGTACCACATCTGTGGTATAAATTATGATCATGTATCCCAAGCCGCCGCCAAAAGGTGTACTCATCGATTCTTGTGTCCGTCCCGTTCTTCCCGTGCATGTGTCCTTACCGTATTAAATCTTAGTCCAGAACATACTCCAATAAAACCGAGTCTGCTACTTTTATCTATTGTTTGTGTTTGTTGCTTCCCAAAGATTGCCTTTTCAGTATGTATTGACATTCACACTAGCGTTTGTTTGGGGAATTATATCACTCGTACTTGCCCTCAGATCTATAGTACGGACCATTAATACGTTCGTCTACGCACTGTGATACTCTGATATTACATTTAGACCTCATATGTAAGATAAACAATACTATTATACACGGCGGATTGTGATTTCTAGTGTAAAGATAACAATATCATGTAGTTGTCGACACTTGACAATTACAGTGAACCTAAACCTATTATACGTACAGACTTAAAGGACGCATTCGTATAGTTAAAATGTTTAACAACCAGCTAGGGTAAGCATATGTTTGATGTAACATAAATGGATTTGCCATAGTGTTGCATAGTTTAAATTAGTAATACGAACAGCATAAAAATTAATGTTATTTATGAGCTACGCTTTTCTAAATTTTTCCGTAAACCATTTGATTCATTGCAGTTGTCGATGAAACCGTTACCAAAGATTCTAAAATACCAACAAAACAACAACAACAACAACAACAACACACACCAACAGCAACAATAATAGGGAATAAACAATTACAACGGATGATCACACTCTGAAACCAACATAGGTACATGATAACTGCTGAATGCCCATTTAAAAACGACAATCCCATCTATACCGAAATTATGTATCGTTATAAACATCCTATAAGTATCTACAGGAATTGTGATTTGCATATTCACATTCAAATGAATTTCCGGATGTTACATTCAATGGAAAATGTTCTGTTTCTAGGCCTTATGAAACATTGACTTTCTGCTAACTTAATTAAAAGTATAATGACTTATTCAGTCAGCCCCTAATATCGTAATATCGAGAGCTTGTATTAGTGACAACATCAACACTTGGGTTATTCCCCATTGAGATTATTATATCCAGTAGGATCTGCTTTTAGTAAACCAAAACGTTATAGCTTAATCTACTGTTACACTAATGTAGATTGCAGCGTTGTTTACCAATGTATTGTCAGGATTGGATTTGGTGGGTTTCTAGCGCAAACATGCAGTATGAGACAAAGTCCGTGCCTCATTGTCATGTTTGTTATTGCAACATATACATATACCCAATCCCTCTTAAGTGAGTGCAATACAAATTGCAATGTGAGTGAATACAC